>JAMPIV010022421.1:0-139243 GCA_024509875.1 Oreohelix idahoensis | reverse complement strand
AGGGAATTAGTGGGAGTGGTTTGAGTAGATTGCTAATAATTAACAAATTATAGCCAAAATACTATAGTGGTGTTGTCTGACAACACAGGATCATATTTGCTCAGAATGGCGTGTTTGGACACTGCTTTAGAGGAAATGAGGCCACCACGTTAAATCCGATTTGATTGGCTAGAATTATATGTAAGGCGAAACATGATTAGTCGATGGCAAATACTATTTTTTGTTGTTAATGGCAACGATAGGAAGGGTACTTTTTTTTTTCAAAAGCTTTTGTAAACATGGTCTCATTGGCTAGACCATTTAATATAGTCAATTAGGAGCGTCAGTTCAGTGCCACTTTTTGAAAATCCAATTTGTAAAAGCAAGTGCGTTGAGATCAAGCTCATATTTTTCTAATAAAAGCCTGGGACAGAGGCAGATCGGAATTGTGCCATAACTCATCGCCAGTCAACGTATTTGTTTAATATTTCCGTGAATTGTGGTAAGCTAGACATATTTGATATCTTTTAGATGAAAATTGAATGTGAATTGATAAATTTATGTCTGTATGTGTGTGTGGTTCAGTAACAAACATGAGGCAAAGCCTAGATATTGCTCTATCATGAGAAAAACTTGTCGGAGAGGAGTATAACTGCATGGGATTGCCAAATAGTACTATGACACCTATCTTATTGAATAGAAGGAAATAATGCTGGAATTGCAGAGGCGTTGTAACCATTAGGGAGAGGAATACTGGTGAATGTTGTTACATGAGAAGCTAACAGTTGGCCTACCGCGCTGAACTCAGTGTTTGTTATGTATTGTGCTTCAGTGTGGAAATAGATTATAAATTAGTTCTGAAGTAGGAGGTACAACCTTCTTGTTTCAGGGACCGTGGTACTAAAGTATTAAAGCAGCACATGGTCTGAGTTTTGCTGAATCCAGAGGCTGATAGCATACTCCTTGGTCAAGATATCGACCAGTGTTGTTCCTCAAGAAAACTGTGAAGCAAGCGAGCATAGGAGACTGTTTCCTGCCGCCCACACAGAAGTTAAGATTACGTTGGCCAGAGCAGCTCAATCTTGTGTATACCCCCCCTCTAAAAGTGACTTTACCTTAAATCAAGAGGGACATTTATTTGTTTCAAATAAAAAGAAACTGTGAACCTTTCCAATATTATTTCCACCAGAAACAAACACTTGAAGTCATGATGACAAACAACAACATAGCTTGAATAGCCAGTATTACCTCATAGTACTACCTCACAACTTACACACATATTGTAATAATAATATATGTCAATACAAAGATCCTATCTATAAATTGTGTACATACAACTTGTGATTTCATTTGATTGTGATTCCTGGTTCACTTTGTAGTTGAATCAGGATATCTATTATTGAAAGGAATTAATACATATTTTTAAAAGTTACACTTGACTTATTAAGATAGTCTTATAGAGTGTTCTATGTATGTGAGTGTCACAGTGTTGTAAAGTATTGTGGATTAAATTAAATTGTTTATCTGTCTGTTGGTTGTTGTGAACCTACACTTCATCACTATCATAACCCTAGACATTCAACGTAGTCATCACAATATTCCAGAATAAGTCTGACTGAGGTATAAATGTGGTAACAAAGTAAGGTCATCTGTAATACACCACACTTATTAGATACAGATACCTTCACAGCTGATCTCAGTCAGTACACTAAGTCCCCTATAAATACTTATAACATCCCACTTTACCACATTTACCTAAGAATGAATGTTCACAATTTACAGATAAAAAAGAATAAAACACAAATAAAAAAGAATATAACCTGTTACGTCCTTTAACTCTGTAGATTTTGTATATGGTATGGTGCATTAATGATCTTATTTCTTCATGTCTGTGAAGGCTGAGAGGAAACAAAAATCACCATTCATCTCACCTTTAGGCTTTTCTTTAGAGTATATTTTCGTAATTCAGTTTTTCTCTACTCTTGTTATTGATATTACTTTCCAGCAAGAAGTTCTGCAGTCCTCATAAGGTCAGGGGTACAAACATGCAATTTGATCTTTCTTTATGTTCTTCAGAACTTTGTTTTCACATTCTATCATGTTCATGATATCTTCATCAAGAGTCTTCTATGTTTTTGATATTCTAAGTATTCTTGTGTTTGTATGATAAGTCAGTGATCTGATGGGTTCTGTTCATGCAGGTTTCTTTGCATACTCAGAGTGGATCAGGCATTGCATCTTACAAGCCTGATGTTTGTTTGGATGGCTGAGTTCTAGAGATTTAGATACGATTCGTCCTGTTGAGTATTGATATTGCCCATCCGTTGTGTGCTACCTGTTATTTCATAATTGTTAATTCCAGTTTCTGTGATTCATGTTCCAGATGGGTATGCATGTTCCAAGTGCGTTCCTTTAATGTATTGTATAATTTTTGTCCATTGTCATAACGGGTTTAACATAACACAGTCTTGCTAAACAGTCAGTACTTTAATTTTGAGAAGAGTGTAACCGCTTTTACATATGGCAGTCATCATGCAGTTTCAGGAAATTATACATTTGGACTGATATACTTACGGTGTTATCAGTTATTGTGTTTTTTTGCTATAGTTTCACACTAGAAATAAATAGCTTATGTTATTTTTGTTCTTTATCAGTGAGTCCAGAACCTAAGGTCCTTTGCTGCAAACATTCTTTTTCCTTTTATATTTGATGACCTCTTTCTAATTTGTGTGTGTCAGTTCCGACATGTCAGTATTGTCACCTAAAAAAAAAAAATAGGTAAAGGATCCCGTTACACACCCATTGAGGCATATTGGGAATATGGTGTTAGGCCCATATTTTCTTGACCATCGGCACACTAGGGGTGATATAGTCAGCATCACGCCGCCACCTTAACCTTCCCAGAAGTTGCTCTGGTACCCAATTCATGAAGCTAGGTCGACCCCGGAACTGTTTGCGGTCTAAAAAATTCCACCTCAACTGGGACCATGGACCACCGAGCTAGGGAGCCAGTGCACTAACCACTGCGCTATCGCGGCTCCCATTGTCACCTAAACCTCTTCTTTATGGCTCTCATCGTCTTGAACTTTGTGTAAACACTTCATAACATTATTTTATAATCTGTTTTTCATTCATTATATTTCATCTCATTGTGAAACACAGGTCATCAACAAACTCTCGCCAAATCTTCCAGCCCTGTGCCATCCGCTCAAGATCTTTCAGTGTCTTTCTTATCTCCTTCATGTCTGTCCCATGTTCCTTTCCCCGTGTTTCTATGCCATCCTTCATTTCGCCTACCCTGAGAATTCCAGAATCAGATCTATCTTTAAATACTGTCAACTCCGCCAAGGCCAGTCTCAAGCCCGGCTGAAAAAGGAGGAGGGCTGCCTGCATGGAGGCCGTAAGGAGGCAGCCCCTCCACCATGCAAAGGCACAACAGGCCAATCATCTGTTTGCTTTAAACTTTTGATTATGAGAACTACAAGAGAGAAAACCGGACTGATTCTAAAGGTGACAAACTGGAACGGACTATGGACTACGACTTATGGAACTTGAAACACAAGAAGTATAAATGGGAAAGAAGAGGAGCTGGTGGAAGAGATGAGGAAAGCAAAACTAGAAATCCTGGCTATAACGGAAACAAAGAAAAAAGGACAAGGAGTCATGGATCTCAATGGCAACACGCTGCTCTACAGTGGTGTACCCATATCCGAAAGAGCTAAAGGGGGTGTGGGTTGCATTGTGGCCCAAAATCAAAAAGATAGTATCAAGGGGTGGAACTTTGTCTCAGAGCGCATTATGGTTGTAAAAGTAAAAGAATGAGAAACCATAGTCAACCTGGTCATAGTGTATGGGCCAAATGAGGATGAGAGAGCAGAGGTCAATGAGGAATTCTTCGAGCTGCTTCAAAGGACAGTGGATGACTGCCTAGATGAAGTTATCATGCTCTGAGATTTTAATGCCAGAGTTGGAAATGACCATGCTAGATGGGGTGGAGTTATCGGAAGATATGGAGAAGATACTCTCAATGACAATGGAAAGCGACTCCTTAGATTCTGCATTGAGCAGAATCTGATCATTACAAACACGAAGTTCCCCCATAAGCGCATACATGCATACACTAGATGTGAACCAACAAAGAATGAGAAGTCAGTGATCAACTATGCCATTGTTAGGAGGAGCTCATTCAAATATGTCCGGGATGCTAGAGTCTGGAGGGGGCCAGAGATTGGAAGTGATCACTACCTGCTTACAATCAAAAGAACAACTGAAAGAGTTGCTCAGCCTAGGAACTGCCCAATATCACGCAAGAAACTAAGTAAACGAACGGGAGAAATGAGCATTAAGACCTACAAGCTGAGAGAGCCAGAAATTAAAACCAGATATCAGGGGCTTATTGCTGCAGCGGTGAGCAACACAGAACAACCTGATGACTTGGAAACCCTCTGGCTTAAATTCAAGGACATCATAAAGACAGCTGCTGCAGAAGCATGTGGTGAAGTCCGACTTGGGAACAAGAGAAAGAGGACACATTGGTGGACAGAGGAAGTCAAAGAGAAAATAAGAGAGAAGAAAATGGCATGGAAACAATGCTTAGGAGCTAAAAACACAACAGGACAAATGGAGAAATATAGAGAATATGTGACACTCAGAACAGAAGCAAAGAACAAGGTGCTAGCAGCAAAACAGAAGTCCTAGGAAGAATTTGGAGAAAAGCTAGTAAAAGATGCGCAAGAAAACCAGAAATTGTTCTATAAGACCCTAAAGAACATGAGGAAGGAAAAACAATGCCCTCTCAAATTTATAAAGGACAAGCAAGGCAAATTGCTTACTGCCCCGAAGGTAGTAATGGAAAGATGGAAAGAATATTTCTCAGAACTCCTGGATGGTGAGCATGGTGAAGCATCAGAAATGATAACCACTAGCACAGAAGAGAAAACCAATGATGGTGAAGATGACATAAAGATGGAAGAACTGAAGGCTGCACTGGATAAAATCAAGATGGGCAAAGCAGCAGGGCATGATGGTATAACACCAGAAATGGTTAAGTACATGGGAGCATCAGGCGACCTATTACTCTTAAGGGTCCTTGTGATAAACGAGTGCAAAGCCTTATCGCCATATCTTTTCCTACATCTTTCTTATTTATTTTCTCCCACATTTGTGCTCTTTCAGGCCCACATTTGCTATTTCATCGTTTTTGATTACTCTCGACCGGTATCTAGAGAACCACATTTGTTCTTTCATCGGTGGTAAAATAAATTCATTTGATTGAGTCCCTATATATGGCATCATTTTTTGAAGTCCACATTGCCTCGTGATAAATCTAGTGAAACACATCTGGTTTTATCAAAATCAGACATCTGGGCATGGTACAGTTTCTGTGGACTATTGTTAACTTTGAAGCTGACACAAAGGATTAGTCTCTTTATTGCTCGGCCGCTGTCCATACAAGCGATGGGTTACCACATTGGGACAATGGCACAGGGAGACGCCCAGCTTGGCCAGGGGAAGAAGTCTTCTCATGTTGTTTAAACAATCCGCCATGTAATACAATAGGAGTCGCCACAAAGGGACTTGTTAGCATGCTGGCGACAATGGACAGCGTGTTTTGTGACAGTTAACGGACAGGTGAGTTTGTCCAACTGGCCAATCAGCAAACACCGTGCAGTCTGACAAAGACTGATAAGCAACGCAAACGAAAGTTGGTCGCGAATTGCCCCACCCACTTTTGGACTGATAGGGGACAAGAGAGATCCTGGGAATGAGTGACCAGAGGGTCTCTTAGCTATGTGTTGTATGGGCGGAGTTGTACATCACTGGTCCAAGGGACCCACATTTGACTTTTAGAGATATAATATACCGCGCAGCTTGCTAGAGAGATGAGTCCAGTTTTTACATTGTTGCGTAAAGAGAAATTCCTAACGCATAGCCTGCAATTAATTCAGTGTGGATAAATATTTCATATCTGTGTGTATTGTGTTCTTAAAGGAATTTGCGAAGGGAAAAGTAGGTTAGTAGATCTTATACAGATTATTAATACTTTTTTCTTATTCTTTAGTTATTTATCTTAGCCGTCTAGCTAAAAGTGCGAAAGCTAGTTTTTCAGTTAATCCTTCTAGTACATGACTAAATAAAATCAGAAGATTTTCCTCTAAGATGATAGGCTGATAGGAAGTAATTAATAGTTGAAATGTCTCCTTCATCTAGCTTGTTGAATCATCATCATAGTCTTCCATATGCACACACTCTCATGCACAATATATTTAACATCATTAGAATCGAACTCATAGAGATCAAGGGTGAGATGTAGAATAAATGAAAGTCAACCAGTGTGAAAACTTACGAAGACTTTTGTGTGTCTTCAGTCCATCAGAAGTCTGAGTCTACACGCTACGTGTCTGACGTCTAACCAGAAATAAGTTATCAAAACGGACATTTGGTTTGCAGAATTCGCCGTAGGACATTCTTCGTTCCTCAGTAGAAAAGGAATATTTCTCGCCCACGTAACAAACAGTGATCATTATCTAGTTTGTTAATGTATCACTCGTGCTGTCGGTGTTAAATATTTACATATAGAAAAATTTCTACACTCAAATGAGGTTGGGGGCTTTTTCTATTACGGGATCTAAGGGCAGAAGCTAAGGTCGTGGGGAAACAGACCTCTTTCCAGAATTAACTAGAAAACACTGTCCAGTGGAAAGCATTCGCATTCCCTTCTTCTTGTCCCTATCTCGAATAGGTCTTTATTCTTTCTTAACGAGCCAATTTCTAGAGACCTTCTACCTAATATCTCATAGGCTATTCCTGGCAAAAACTACTGTCCTAGTTGCCCCAATACTCAACAGATGACAGTCCTACATGCAACGTGGTGCAACAAGACCATACCAAAGGATTGGGAGATTGCCATCATAACATCAATTTTCAAAAAGGGTGACAATCAACTGTGGAAACCAAAGAGGCATATCCCTTCTCAGTGCCCCTGGTAAAATCTACTCTAGAATCCTAGAGCAGAGACTCCAACACCTAGCTGAGCCACAATTGGATGAGGTACTCAAGACCTAATCTTCACACTCAGACAGCTGAGTGAAAAGAACCTTGAGTATAAGAGTGAGATCCATCTTTGTTTCGTAGATCTGGAAAGGGCGTTTGACAGGGTCCTCTGGAGCAAACTTTGGGACTGTTTGGCAAGGAAGAACATTCCAGCACCTCTGATTCATGCTATACAGAGCTTCTACAAGTCTTGCAGAAATTATGTGAGGACAGCAAACCATAAGTCAGAAGAGTTCATTACCACCACTGGTGTAAGACAAGGTGATATCCTGTCACCTTATCTTTTCATACTCCTCATAGACGATGTCATCAAGGCATGTAAGGAGAGAACAAGAAAGTATTCAGTGGGGTGCTGGAAGATGAGACAGGTCTGTATTTCAGAGCTGACATTTGCTGATGATGTTGCCCTGATTGCTAAATCAGAGGCACATCTCCAATCCAACCTGCAAGTCTGGAAGGAAGGGCTGGAGAAGAGGGGGATGGTCGTAAGCAGCTTTAAAACAAAATCCATGGTGATATCACGAGAAGAAAGAAATCAGATTAAGCTGGGAGAACAGGTCCTGGGCCATAAATCGAGGATTCCTCAGCAAGAGAGAGGTTGGTAAGACAACGAAGAAAGCTGTATACCGCTCCACCTATGTCCCAGTCTTGACATATGGATGCGAGTCATGGGCAATGGCTACAACCCACAAAAGCCAGATCCAAACCTCAGAAATGAGGTATCTGAGGAAGGTGGTTGAAGTAACAAGAAGAGACATGGTCCGCAACCAGACGATACGTCAAGGCCTAAAATCCCACCCCCTGCAGACCCAAGTAGAACAGTCCCAACTAAGATGGTTTGGTCATGTCTGCAGAATGGGAGAAGATCGGCTACCACAACACGCATGGGAAACAAAGAGCCAGGGATCCAGACCCCCAGGACGACCCAGAGTCTGCTGGGAGGACAACATTAGACAATCTTTGAGGGACTGAGGACTAGAATGGAACCAGGCCAGGAAGAAGACAGCCGATAGGATAGTCTGGCGCTCTCTCTTCCAAACCTCTACACCTCACGGTAGAAGGGGAACGACTAAGTAAGTAAGTAAGTTTAAATACTGTCAACTGATATCCTCAGTGTGTGTTCTATCCAGCGTCATCTCTTCACCCCTTGTTCCACTGGTAATAATTTGTTTTAGTTCTTCTTCTTTGATCCTTAGCCGCCGACCGTCAAAGCAGTCAGTGGCCATTACGCCTGGTGGCGTCTTGTAGGGCAACAACAAATTGATTCCACTTTGCTCGGTCAGCGGCCATCCTTGGTACAGTGCCCCAACTCTGGTTCATTCTTTGCATCTCAGCCTCCACAGTCCTCTGCCAAGTTGTTTTTGGTCGGCCTCTCTTTCGTTTTCCTTCAGGTGTCCATAGCATAGCTGTTCTTTTGATGGCATCGGGGTCTCTTCTGAGGACATGGCCAACCCAGTTCCAGCGTCTGCCAGCTATGATGGTGTGCATGTCCTCTTGCTTGCTCCGAGTAAGCAGATCTTGGTTGTTGATGGTATTCGGCCAAAAGATTCGGTGAATTTTTCTTAGGCATGTTGTGTGAAAAGAGGACAATTTCGACATTTCCTTCTCTGTAACTCTCCAGCTCTCCGCGCTATAGAGAAGCACAGAAAGCACACAGCTCTGATATAATCCTAATTTTGTGCTTGTGCTGTATTGAGAGGACTTCCAGATGTTGTTTAGACTAAAAAAGGCTGTTCTTGCTTTGTTCATTCTGATGTTGATGTCTTTGCTTGCTCTGCCGTCTGGTGTTACTATGCATCCTAGGTATGTGAAGGCATCTGTCTGTTCCAGTTGCTGATTCCTTACTGATATTGGCTCAGGGTTGCTCACATTGAGCGTCATGACCTCTGTCTTCTTTAGGTTAATGTTCAAGCCCACCTGCTGGCTATACTTATTAAGTCTATCCGTTTTTTCCTGGATGTGTTGATGTGAATGTGCTAGCAGTGCAATGTCATCTGCATATTCCAGATCTTCCAATGTAGAAAATGTAGTCCATCTTATTCCTCTTGGATTGCCCTCTGTGGTCTGGCGCATCACCCAGTCTATGACTGTTAAAAATAGAGTGGTTGATAAGGAGCATCCCTGTCGTACTCCTGTCTTCACCTCGAAGGTTAGGTTGCTCTGCCCAATGCTACACGTAAAGTTGGCATAAAGGCTTTTTATGATTGACACTATGCAGCTTGGAATTCCATAAGCCCTCAGTATTTTCCATAAACTGTCCCTATGTATACTGTCAAAAGCCTTTTCAAAATCAACGAAATTAATGTACAGCTGTCTTTGCCATTCTGAGCACTGCTCTATAATGTTCCTGAGGGTAAATAGATGATCTACACATCTTCTGTTCTTTCTAAATCCTGCTTGTTCTTTCCTCAGTTTGTGGTCTACTGCTTTTGAGATTCTCTGTATAATTATCCTGCCTAGTATTTTGCTGGGAACTGAGAGAAGAGTTATTCCTCTCCAATTATTGCAGTCTGCAAGATCTCCTTTCTTGGGCAATTTGACAATTATTCCTTTTCTCCACTCTGTTGGTGTTGTCCCTGTTTTCCAGACTTGTGCAAATAGTGGTTCTAATAGTTCTGCTGCTAGCTCTGGGTCTGTCTTAAATAGCTCTGCATTTAAGTTATCATGACCAGGAGCTTTTCCATTCTTTAACCCTTTGATTGCTGTGATGATTTCTTCTTTTCGTGGGATGTCTGTATTAACATCTAGATCATTTTCAGCCTCAGGAACATTCAATTATGTCTCTGGTGGTTCCTTATTCAGAGTTTCTCTGAAATGCTCTGCCCATCTTGTTTCCTGTCCCTCTACTGTCGTGATGAGATTTCCGTGCTTATCTCTTACTAATTGTGGTGAAGTGGGATGTTATAAATATTTATAGGGGACTTAGTGTACTGACTGAGATCAGCTGTGAAGGTATCTATATCTAATAAGAGTAGTGTATTATAGATAACCTTACTTGCTGCCACATATATATATATCTCAGTCAGAATTATTCTGGAATAGTGTGATGACTACGTTGTATGTCTAGGGTATGTGTATGATGAAGTGTAAGTCATAACAACAACAGACAGATAAACAATTTAATTTATTCCACCACACTTGACAACACTGTGACACTCACATACATAAAACACTCTACAAGGATATCTTAAAGGAGTCACTGATAACTTTTCAAATAACAATATGTATTCATTTCTGTCATGAATGAATATGTGTCCTGATTCAAATACAAAGGGAACCAGGAATCACAATCAATTTTAATTACAAGTTATATGTACAGAATTTATCAATATGAATATTGTAGTGACATATATTATTAAAAGTATCCTATGTGTGTCAGTTGTGTAGTAGTAATATGAGGTAATACTGGTTTTGTTTTGTTCAAGCTCTGTTGGTATTTGTCATCATGACTTCAATAGTTTGTCTTTATTGGAACTAGTATTGGAGATGTTCTCAGTTCCTGATATTAAAACAATTTACTTCCCCTCTTAAGTTTATGTTACAATGTTATTTTAAGATGGGGGTACATAATTTTGAGCTCAGCTGGCCACATCAGCTTATCTTGCGTGATGGCGGCAGGAAAAGACTCCTCTGCTCGATTTCTCCCCTGTGCTCTGGAGACACCTCACTGATAGCTAAATGGACCAAGGAGTATGCTGTCCGACTCTGGATTCAGCAAAGCTCTGACCAGGTGCTGCTCAATACCATCAAGACCACGGTCCCTGAAAACAAGAAGGATGTACCTTCTACTTCATAACTAATTGATACTCTCTTTTTACACTGAGCACAATACATCACAAACATTGAGTTCAGAGCGTTAGGCCAACTGTCAGCTTCATCTGAAATACTTTATACCAGTATTAACCTCCTTAATGGTTACTACGCCTCTGCACTTCCAGCATTATTTCTTTCTAGTCAATCATCTAGGTGTCAGTGTACTGTTTGGCCATTCCATGCCGTTTTACTTTCCTCCGACACCTTCTGTTCAGGCTGGAGCATTATAGGCTTTACATCATGTTTGCTACTGAACTACACATATATACAGGCATAAATTAACAATTCACATTCAATTTTCATTAAAAGATACTGAATGTTTCAAGCTTACCACAATTCATGGAAACAAACACAGATACGTTGATTAGCAATGAATTCTGGCACAAATACTGGCACAAATTCCCATCTGCTTATGTTCCAGGCTTTTATTTAGCAAAAATATGAGCTGGCTTCAACGCACTGTTGCTTTATCAAGCTTATTTGAACTAGTGGTCTCGAACTAACGCTCCTAAGTGAGTATATCAGCGAGTCTGGCCAATGGAGCCACGTTTCGACAAGTGTTTGAAAAAATTTTAACTTCCTACGTCTCCCCTAACAACCAAGGATAGCATTTATAGCCCGACTAATCGTGTTTAGCCTTACATATCATTCCAGCCAATCAGTTCAAATGTAACTTGTGGCCCATTTCCCGTACAATGGTGGTGTAAAAAAAATCTACCACTGAGCGATTCTGATTTTGGGTGTTGTCTGACAGCACCATCATTTTATTTTGGCTATAACTTGTTAATTCCTAGACTATTTGCATAACGTTGTACATATTCTTTGTCAGCAAACCCTAAGGAACCCAAATATATATATTTAATAGAGCTAAAATGCTGCGTTCAAAATATGCAATTCCTTCTACCTCCTGTTTCGAAGATGTGCTGTCTGGGTACTGTAATGTTTTCAAACGTAAACCCATCTATTGTCATCTTTCTAATAAGAGTTTTTCAGGATTTAAAAACCTAACTCTGGGAAGGTTAGTGTTTTTATCACTGTCCGTCCGAAAAAAGTTAGTGCATGTGGCCTTACACGCTTGATAGTAGTAATTGTGTATCGCGCGACGCGTGTTTTGTGTTGCACGTGTTCGGCTTTATGCCTCTCCCTTCTCTCTATCCTTTAGTCCATCTGTCTTTAGTTACGCCGTGTATAAAATGGAATGAATGAAATATTAAAATTAGGTCATTGTTCAGCTTGGTATCTCAATGTTTTTGCAAGAAATACAGCACACGTTTCATTGAAGAACGCGGGTAATAATACAGTAGGCTTTTACTATCAACGTGAAAGCGTTACAATTTGCCGACGAAGTAGAAAACAAGGGGGATTTCGAGTACTGTCATTGTGACAGCACTGTTCTTTACCATTCTTCTTCCTTTATTTATTATATGTATTTATTAGGCTTTATATTTACTTGATAATTTATATATGTGGATTAGAATATTCCACGACATCTCCCCTCTTAAAACAGACATTATATGTCAGTCCTTTATTCTATATACACATAGATAAATGTAAGTCAACTTGACTTTACTCTGCTGTGGTGCTATCATGGTTTTATGTAGTTGGGTCCATTCAGAGTAGGCACTACTCTTGAAATCTGCCTCAGACTTCTACAACCAATAATATATTTCGGTTATGTTACTGAACAGCCGCAAGTGTGAGTGCTTGTCTTAATGCTGCTTCGCAACCCGTATTCACCATTTCTCTTCTCTGAGTCTGCGCAATGACATGTCCAGAGAACATTATATTTCCCTCAAAATGTACGTTATGAGGAGATAACATATACCTGGTGATAGCAGAGTTTTCGTAGTGGATCCCATAATCTTCTTATTATCCTGTATGAAACATTCGGAATATCCTCAATCAAAGAGGCAACTCAGGGATTCATTACGTTCCTCCGAAATGTTTACATCCAACAATTTTCTCATCATTCTAGAGAAGACACTAGGCGCATTCTTCAATCCAAATGGCAATCTATTAAACTCATAGTGTCCTTCTGAGGTACTAAAAGCTAGGTATGGTCTAACCTCAGGCTTTATGGGAATCTGATAATATCCTTTACTCAGATCCACTTTTGAGAAATATTTAGCTTTATTTAGTCTGGCAAACAGCTGATTTGTGTCCGGCAATGGATCCACCTGTCCTTCTGTAATAGCATTCAGTCTCCTGTAATCTATACAGAGTCTATGTTCTCCAGAGGGCTTCCTTAAGAGTACAACACCGGAACTATATGAGGATTCACTGTGTGAAATAATTCCCTCCTTCAATAGATAGTCTATCTCTTCCTTCAAAGCTTTCTCCTTAGCAAACGGAATCGAATATGGTTTCATACAGACAGGTGTGGGGTCTATCAGTTTCATATCATATTCCAATAGGTTTGTATGCCCTGGTCGGTCTGTTAACACCTCTGCATGATTATTTAGAACCTGTTGCACTCTCTCTTTCTGAGTTTTCGTTAAATGTGTACTGATTTTCACCTGTGCTGCTGTCTCACAGGGGTGTAATGGATACTCAAATGATGAAAGTGGTTCCTTTTTCATCTCCATGGCGATGGACAAGGTCAACAAGTGTGTCTCCTCCTGATGTTCTCTTTCCAAATATTTCTTCAGGAGATTCACATGATAGATTTTTTCTTTCCCCTTCTTATCTATCTTATAATTTGTTCTAGACACCTTCTCTAAAACTGTATATGGACCCTGCCATCCGATTTGTAACTTATTCTGACTCCCGGGCAAAAGAAGCAGTACTTTCTCTCCCACAGCCAAATTTCTGTCTTTCGCCTTCCTGTTATAATAGGCAGCATGTTTCTTCCTGGCTTGTTTCAAATTTTCATTGGCAAGTTTCCAGCCAGTTTTTAAACGAGTGGTTAGCTCATTCACATATTGGTATGAAGATGTAATGTTTTCCTCTGCCTTTTCATCAGTCCACGTTCTTAACAAAGCTACATATGGACCTTTAATTGTGTGGACCTATTTGTCCATGCACCGGTATGGTCTCTTCCACTCGAAGCTCTATAGTGATGATTTTTCTTCCCAGAATTATCATTCACAAAACGACCGCTACCAATTCTTTTCCTGGGGCTTTCTCCCCACTTAAAATTCTTGATGAGAGATTTCCTCTCTACATCCTCTTCCTCCAGTTTGTTTAAGTCCGATTGAGGGAGTGTCGGCTTATCCTGGGGTAAGACATCTTTTTGCACTCTCCGCATAGTGGCCATTGTAAAACAGTTAAGTGAAGCTTGTCCGTGAAAAGGGGCTTCCCATTCCATTTGGTCCACTTTATCAAATCTATTTTTCTTTTTATTATCAGGCCTAATTTTGCCCCGTGGCGTGTCCAGGTCCTGATCCATGTTCCCACTTGTGGGTGTTCCCTCATGTGCTATGCTACACCTTTCTACAAAATTCTCAATGTCCCATCTTGCTTTGGGCCAATAATAATTGTGAGCCACCTTTTGAATGATGGTACCTATCTTCTCATGGTCCCCATCTGGTTTCACATGTAGGCTCCTTATTAAGTCTGCCCTATATCTTTTAGGAAGTACCAGCTGTCCCTGACCTTTGGATCTAGCTCCAGTCTTCCTATACATCAACTTGTTTTTCATGTAAAAATCTCCCTTGCCTGGAGTTGTGTGACAAGTTGACAATTTTCTGAAACAAGGCTTGAGTGTTTTATCCCCAGCCTGTGCCTTCCTCATCTCTTCTGGAGTGGTATCCAACATAATATCCTCCTCCTGTCTTGAGGTCGACCTGACCTGAAGGGTTGCCATATACACAGGTTTCCTTCTGCAACGGTCAGTGTCATGATTGTCCATCTGACAATTCTTACACTGTTAAGGTATTTTATTGGCATGGTCTGCTAGAGGTTAACAGCATAAGATTAATAGGTGACTACGTTTAATATAATGTAAATAATTGTTAGTTAGTGTACGCGATACACACGATTGATTATGACGTGTATGCGTTGGTATGTCACGCACCGTGACTAGGTTAC
Organism: Oreohelix idahoensis; assembly: GCA_024509875.1. Lineage (NCBI taxonomy): Eukaryota > Metazoa > Mollusca > Gastropoda > Stylommatophora > Oreohelicidae > Oreohelix > Oreohelix idahoensis. Next base: position 124,369 of record JAMPIV010022421.1, on the reverse strand, counting down.
CAGACCCTTTTCTTAGATGACCGTCAAACGGATAAGACGTGTCCTATAATCCTTCCAGTGGTAGGCATGATATTGCCGCACATATGTTATTGCAGTACGGACATGGGTCAGTCCGATATTCTTATGAAGAGAGGAATGTATCGAGGTTAGTAATTTTAACTAAAGTCAAGGAAGGATGAAATTATGGTCCACATTCGTTTTATATCGCCAGACGTCTAATCTCATTGTCGGCCGTTGGATGTCCCAACCGCGCGTACATATAGTTACGACGTTCTGACTATAGTGTTGCATATTATTGGACCAGGACTATAATGCATGGATAGCATTTATGATGTATGATTCAATTCTAATATATAATGTTTTCATAATCAACCTCCATGGACTGTCTACTGTTTGAAATGTATATTAAAAATTGTGTGGACTCGAGAAGAGACTTATCACGTTCATTGAAGTTACAAATTCAACAATTATGATACTGAGTTCAAACCTTGTGACAGACAGAAAGTATTAACTCACATTCGCGTAACTATTCCAACAATAGCACGATCAAGAATTAATGAATCAAATGACCAGAACTAAGAAGCTTATTGAATCAATGAGAACGGTGGCTTTCCACAACGACCACTGAAATAGAAGACGGGGCCGCAACAACAATAAAAGAAGTGAATCGTATAAAGCCCCGCAACAGAGTGGTTGATGCCATTGCTGGGGAACGAAGGAAGAAAGAAATTGTTCTTGTTTACATACTTTCACGGACTGTTTACGATTACAAGAAAACGTTCAAGTCACATGATTCCGAACATGACGTGGCTTGTGTAACTATGCAAAAATCAGTGACGTCACAATATTCCGTGTACAAGCCAACGATCGAAGGACGATGCCAGCTCACCTAATGTTTTCATTCAAGAATACAACTTCTCAGTATATCATAGGATTGAAAAGACATTATTTACCAACAAGGAGCAAACAGTCCTATCCTCTAGTCTAGTCTGTTTGTGAAGATCGCATCGGACGACGGGTTAAAAGATAAGTCTCAGTTCGTGACTGTTGTCATTCATAAGAAACATCACTGAGTCTAATTCACATTTTGCAGGCATGTCCGTTCTATATATTTTATATGCACGTTATATTTGTTTTCATTGTTTGTGCTGTGCCTAATTTGTGGGAGGTTGGAGTGGAGATTCAGAATGAATAAATTATGGCTCTACGGATTGCCGATATTCATTCTGAACGGTCTTTAGGGTAGTGAATTAAATCGCATTTCGCGGAGAACGCGTCGATGACATTTCCGGGGCTTGTTTCGTTCGGGACTGCATTTAATTCACAGTATATGTTAGATGTCTAGTTTGGTGAAATAATCGGTGTATTTTATCGTATTCAGTTTAAATTCTATTTAGTTTGGTAACAATGTTAGTAATCTGTCTTGTTCTTTCTGATCTTGCTATTATTCAGTTCATTTTTTTTTGTATAACCGTCAATGAGTCCATGTTTGCGTCATTAATTTGTGTGTACGCAGATTTAACTCTATATTCAGTTAACCTTCACCCTACTCTATATTTCCCGTTTGCAGATTTGGTTTCATAATATCAATTTTTATTGTAGAAACGTCTTGTTTCGTGATAATATGGTTTGTTTATCCTTGGTTTACCCATCGTATCGTATGTCCTCATTTCATCTGTTCATGATTTAACACTAATAATATAATTTCTTGCTTAATAAGAGTGTATATGAATATAATTAAAATTTAATGACTTTTAAGGAGAATTAGGGACTTTGCACCAATTTGCAGTGGTAGTCCAAGAAATGGGCGATGCACTTTATAGCTCATGATTAAGGCATAATATAATAATAATATATATTTATAAAATAATTTGACTTTTTAGTCTGTCCTGCATATAAAGGACATAGTGTATATTATTAGGTACATTTTTTCCATTACTAAATGATTTACTTAGCACATATCACTGACTGAATGATATAATACTTGAGGAATAATACTATTTATTATTAGGTGCATGATAGTAATTCAGCACCCGAAATAGATAAATATCATAACTATTTATGATATATTAACGAGTATATATGTAATATTTTCCCAACATAGTATGTCTATGTATGGAATCTACAAATAATAGTTAGATAATATTACAATTAATTAAATTGAACATTCCCAGATTAAGTTCAATAATATTATGATTGTTTATATCGACTATTCATAAATTGAATAAGTATAATAATTACTTAAAATTTATTGGTGATTATTACATAACCATTACGTACAATATTAACGTCAAGATGCTTAACTTAGACTATTTTATTAAAAATGGTAAAGATTTTGGGAAAAAAGGAGAACTTCTCGAGGCTTATGCATTGGCTGAATTTGCAAAATACTACACAGCGTTTTCAACTCCGCTAGGTCTATACCAGTGGAACGTGATGCCTTTTGGGCTGGTTAACGCTCCAGCTACCTTTGTTCGCATGATGCGACACATTTTTTCAGGTAGACCAGACATTATTACATATATAGATGACATATGCTTGTTTAGTTCATCTTTTGAGGAACATTTTTTGGGTCTTGGATACGTTTTTGATACCTTGAGAAGGTACAAGTTAACTGCTAAACCTACAAAATTACAGGTAGCATTTCATGAGATCACTTTTTTTGGGTCACATTATTGGAGCTGGATATATCCGAACATTACCCAGTACAGTTTCAAAAATTTTAAACATTTCCGTTCCTCAAACGAAGAAACAAGTGAGAAGCTTGTTAGGTCTAGTCCAATATTACAGTAGATTCGTACCTAACTTGTCATCCATCACTGCTGTATTGTCCTCATTACTAAAGAAGAACATGCCAGTGAAAGTGACATGGACTGACGAATGTGACAGAATTTTTCGGCAAATAATTTCTATATTTTCAAATCCACCTATTTTGAGATTAATTGATGCTTCTAAAAAGTTCATTCTTCGTACAGATGCGAGTAACTACGGAATTGGCGCATGTTTGCTCCAATACCATGACGACATCCTCCATCCAAACTTGTACGTGTCACGAAAACTGAAACCACCAGAAGTGAAGTACTCTACGGTTGATCGCGAACTCTTAGCCGTCGTGTGGGCGATAACCAAACTAGAAAAATTCCTACTGGGAGCCCCTTTTGTAGTACAAACCGATCAAATGGCCGTAGCATCACTACAACGAGCAAATCACAAGAGTCCAAAATTGACCAGATTTGCTATACTCCTCCAACCCTTCGAGTTTTCAATCGAGTACATCACAGGATCCGACAACATCTTGGCAGATACATTATCTCGAAATCCTAATGATGTCGATTCCTAATTTACGTTGTTTGTCGCAAAGACAATACTATGTACAGAGAAACTTAATCAAAGAACATAGCACCCTCGTTGCTTTTTGACACATGAATGAACCATTTACTCAGCTGCTTTCTATAGGCAAATTATACGCAAAGTGACTGCAATCAATTGACACTATATTCGTCTTTACACCGGGACTTTCCTGGTTTACATTTGTCACAACATTGTTTCAAAACACTTCGGAGAAAATAAATGACATTCCAGTCGAACTAATTCGTTATATAACGTGATTCAGAATACTTGAACATTTTGTCTAATGGAAATTCAAGGATCAAGACTACGAATGGATCTTCATATCCAATGTTAATTACTTTAATTTATTCTTTAAAACTAATCCACATTAAAATGACAAGTGAGTTGAATTTTAAAAAAATGAATGAAACTTTAAAAAATGAAAGAAAGAAAAGAAAACTCACATAATTCTTTGATTATATTCTTAGAATTACATGATTATATTGCATACTATTGTTTAAATTAGTTAGAAAGGTATTAATAACTTAATACTACACTTACTTGATGTTCAACACACATAACTTAGTTAAATTTATACATCATTTTTTTTCTTTCTCTAATTTATTCTTTATTCGTTATTATGTCTTTCTTTAACAGATCCTCTCATTTTTCTTACATTAGATTTTCAACAACTTATTCTTATTCCATACCTAGTATAGTTATTTAGTTTAATTTTTAACACTTTAAATTAGTCTGACATGACATTTTATCACGACATATTTTAAGTTAATTAATTATTTAATTAGAGATCGACATTACCATTCTCTTTTAGTTCTTATTACCATTTATATTTATTTATGATAAAAAATAATGAATATATTACATGACTATTGGTTAGTCGACATGACCACGACATTGTTTCTAGAAAGCACGTCGTAGGCCATATGCAGCAATCTCGTTAAATTTTTTTTTTTTTTATTGTTAACATATTGGTATTTTTTCAGATGGGTTTTTGTTAAAAAAAATCTATCTAATAGATTTTTTTTTTTCCCCCAGTGGACAGGGAATTGTTAAGGTATTTTATTGGCATGGTCTGCTAGAGGTTAACAGCATAAGATTAATAGGTGACTACGTTTAATATAATGTAAATAATTGTTAGTTAGTGTACGCGATACACACGATTGATTATGACGTGTATGCGTTGGTATGTCACGCACCGTGACTAGGTTACCAGACCCTTTTCTTAGATGACCGTCAAACGGATAAGACGTGTCCTATAATCCTTCCAGTGGTAGGCATGATATTGCCGCACATATGTTATTGCAGTACGGACATGGGTCAGTCCGATATTCTTATGAAGAGAGGAATGTATCGAGGTTAGTAATTTTAACTAAAGTCAAGGAAGGATGAAATTATGGTCCACATTCGTTTTATATCGCCAGACGTCTAATCTCATTGTCGGCCGTTGGATGTCCCAACCGCGCGTACATATAGTTACGACGTTCTGACTATAGTGTTGCATATTATTGGACCAGGACTATAATGCATGGATAGCATTTATGATGTATGATTCAATTCTAATATATAATGTTTTCATAATCAACCTCCATGGACTGTCTACTGTTTGAAATGTATATTAAAAATTGTGTGGACTCGAGAAGAGACTTATCACGTTCATTGAAGTTACAAATTCAACAATTATGATACTGAGTTCAAACCTTGTGACAGACAGAAAGTATTAACTCACATTCGCGTAACTATTCCAACAATAGCACGATCAAGAATTAATGAATCAAATGACCAGAACTAAGAAGCTTATTGAATCAATGAGAAACGGTGGCTTTCCACAACGACCACTGAAATAGAAGACGGGGCCGCAACAACAATAAAAGAAGTGAATCGTATAAAGCCCCGCAACATACACCACCTTTTTCCTTGGTTGAAAGATTTTCTTTCATCATATTTCCTTTCATCGAATTGTGGGAATTTATTTTTATTTTCATACCGTGGCCTATCAGATTGGTGCTTACCTTTGTTTTGATCCCTATGATCAAATTTATTAAAGTTCTGTGGTGCCCTAAAGTTATCCACTTGTTTCTTTTTATTACCTGTTACCTCTGCTTGAGCTGCTTGATACCTTTCAGCAACATTTAGCAACTCACCCAGCCTCTCTGCACCTTGTTCCATGAGAAACTTTCTCAGGTCTGGAGCCATGGACTCTCTTAATTGCTCTATAAGGACCATTTCCTTAAGATCTTGGGTTTTCCCCAGAGAAGTCCATTTCTCCAAGTATGTCTCTATTCGTGCAGAGAACTGGTGATAGGTTTCACCTGACAGTAGTTTAGCATTCCTAAATTTTTTCCTATAAAATTCTGCATTCTTTTCATATCTTAACAAAAGAGCCTGCTTTAGCATGTCATAATTTTCTTGATCACCTCTGCTCATTTTTTGCAAAAACTTCATAAGCTGCCCCACGAAGTCCCTGAGATAACTTTAAGCTCCACCTTTCTCTCTCTAACCCATATGTGGTAGCTAATAGTTCATACCTATTTAGATAGCTCTCTATATCATCGTCTTTCTCAACAAAATGATCTAAATGAAAATTCATAGCTGAGGTTGAGGCTCCTTGGCTAGCAGTGGCATCAGAGGCAAAGGGACTGGCACCATTTTCAGGAGCATGGCCTTGAAACTCAAACTCCCTTAGTCGTAACTCATGTTCCCTTTGTAATCTTTTATCTTCTGCTTCCCTTTCTGCAGTCAATCTTCTTTCTTCTGCTTCCCTTTCTGCAGCTAATTTCTTCTCTTCCCTTTCTGCAGTCAATCTTCTTTCTTCTGCTTCCCTTTCTGCAGTCAATTTCTTCTCTTCCCTTTCTGCAGCCTGTCTTCTTTCCTCGGCTTCCAATGCTTTAGCCTCTTTGTCAGCCTCAATCTGCAACCTCTTAGTCTCAGCCTCAGCCTCAAATTGTAACTTCTTAATTTCCCTTTCAGCCTTTAACTTTCTTTCGGCTTCAAACCTTCTTTCTTCGCGTTCAATAAATTTGTCACATTCCGTAGTGACATAGGCAACCATAACTTGCCCATCTAATCCTAACTCTTTTGCAGTCTGAACAGCAGCAGATCGAAACTTGGCCAGGTCCGCCATTGTCTATCAGGTAAATTTATACAATGTCTAACCAACAATTCAATCTCTACATATATATCTAATGGACAACACAGGCACCGTGAGCTCAACCTTATTTAATTCCACCCAAGGATACCTTTTAATTCTTATATTCCCTGAAGTGAATTACCCCCACTATTTTTAATAGGTAAAGATTCAAAATCCCAAGAGCGAGACCCCAATATATGTGGTGAAGTGGGATGTTATAAATATTTATAGGGGACTTAGTGTACTGACTAAGATCAGCTGTGAAGGTATCTATATCTAATAAGAGTAGTGTATTATAGATAACCTTACTTGCTGCCACATATATATATATCTCAGTCAGAATTATTCTGGAATAGTGTGATGACTACGTTGTATGTCTAGGGTATGTGTATGATGAAGTGTAAGTCATAACAACAACAGACAGATAAACAATTTAATTTATTCCACCACACTTGACAACACTGTGACACTCACATACATAAAACACTCTACAAGGATATCTTAAAGGAGTCACTGATAACTTTTCAAATAACAATATGTATTCATTTCTGTCATGAATGAATATGTGTCCTGATTCAAATACAAAGGGAACCAGGAATCACAATCAATTTTAATTACAAGTTATATGTACAGAATTTATCAATATGAATATTGTAGTGACATATATTATTAAAAGTATCCTATGTGTGTCAGTTGTGTAGTAGTAATATGAGGTAATACTGGTTTTGTTTTGTTCAAGCTCTGTTGGTATTTGTCATCATGACTTCAATAGTTTGTCTTTATTGGAACTAGTATTGGAGATGTTCTCAGTTCCTGATATTAAAACAATTTACTTCCCCTCTTAAGTTTATGTTACAATGTTATTTTAAGATGGGGGTACATAATTTTGAGCTCAGCTGGCCACATCAGCTTATCTTGCGTGATGGCGGCAGGAAAAGACTCCTCTGCTCGATTTCTCCCCTGTGCTCTGGAGACACCTCACTGATAGCTAAATGGACCAAGGAGTATGCTGTCCGACTCTGGATTCAGCAAAGCTCTGACCAGGTGCTGCTCAATACCATCAAGACCACGGTCCCTGAAAACAAGAAGGATGTACCTTCTACTTCATAACTAATTGATATTCTAGTTCTACACTGAGCACAATACACCACAAACATTGAGTTCAGAGCGTTAGGCCAACTGTCAGCTTCATCTGAAATACTTTATACCAGTATTAACCTCCTTAATGGTTACTACGCCTCTGCACTTCCAGCATTATTTCTTTCTAGTCAATCATCTAGGTGTCAGTGTACTGTTTGGCCATTCCATGCTGTTTTACTTTCCTCCGACACCTTCTGTTCAGGCTGGAGCATTATAGGCTTTGCATCATGTTTGCTACTGAACTACACATATATACAGGCATAAATTAACAATTCACATTCAATTTTCATTAAAAGATACTGAATGTTTCAAGCTTACCACAATTCATGGGAATAAACACAGATACGTTGATTAGCAATGAATTCTGGCACAAATACTGGCACAAATTCCCATCTGCTTATGTTCCAGGCTTTTATTTAGCAAAAATATGAGCTGGCTTCAACGCACTGTTGCTTTATCAAGCTTATTTGAACTAGTGGTCTCGAACTAACGCTCCTAAGTGAGTATATCAGCGAGTCTGGCCAATGGAGCCACGTTTCGACAAGTGTTTGAAAAAATTTTAACTTCCTACGTCTCCCCTAACAACCAAGGATAGCATTTATAGCCCGACTAATCGTGTTTAGCCTTACATATCATTCCAGCCAATCAGTTCAAATGTAACTTGTGGCCCATTTCCCGTACAATGGTGGTGTAAAAAAATCTACCACTGAGCGATTCTGATTTTGGGTGTTGTCTGACAGCACCATCATTTTATTTTGGCTATAACTTGTTAATTCCTAGACTATTTGCATAACGTTGTACATATTCTTTGTCAGCAAACCCTAAGGAACCCAAATATATATATTTAATAGAGCTAAAATGCTGCGTTCAAAATATGCAATTCCTTCTACCTCCTGTTTCGAAGATGTGCTGTCTGGGTACTGTAATGTTTTCAAACGTAAACCCATCTATTGTCATCTTTCTAATAAGAGTTTTTCAGGATTTAAAAACCTAACTCTGGGAAGGTTAGTGTTTTTATCACTGTCCGTCCGAAAAAGTTAGTGCATGTGGCCTTACACACTTGATAGTAGTAATTGTGTATCGCGCGACGCGTGTTTTGTGTTGCACGTGTTCGGCTTTATGCCTCTCCCTTCTCTCTATCCTTTAGTCCATCTGTCTTTAGTTACGCCGTGTATAAAATGGAATGAATGAAATATTAAAATTAGGTCATTGTTCAGCTTGGTATCTCAATGTTTTTGCAAGAAATACAGCACACGTTTCATTGAAGAATGCGGGTAATAATACAGTAGGCTTTTACTATCAACGTGAAAGCGTTACAATTTGCCGACGAAGTAGAAAACAAGGGGGATTTCGAGTACTGTCATTGTGACAGCACTGTTCTTTACCATTCTTCTTCCTTTATTTATTATATGTATTTATTAGGCTTTATATTTACTTGATAATTTATATATGTGGATTAGAATATTCCACGACACTAATGTAATATTGTTTGCACCTCGTTTTCCGCTGATGATTTTAGTTATTTTGTATACTGTGCTTTGTTCATTTCTCAGTGCTGCCTCTTCTGCCTGTCTTGCAAGGTCATCCAGAAATGTCCTTTTGTTAGCACGGGTTTGACGTTTAACTTCCTTGTCCAGCTGACTGTACTGTTCACTATATATTGCCTTTAACCTGGGAGACTTAGCTTCTGTTTTCTTTCTTTTCATTTCCTTTCTCTTCGCTATGGTGTTTAGCGTAACTGGTGTTATCTAGTCTTGGCTCTTTCTTTCCTGGAATCCCAAGCATGACTTGCTGCTTTCCTTGTATATTGTTGAGATGGTGTTGAATCTCTGGTCAACATCATCGGTCTCTGTTCTTTCCTACCTTTTGATAATCTCATATCTTCTCTTTACGTCGACCACGAAAGCTTTTCTGGTGAGGGGATCCTTCAGTTTCGTGATGTTGTATCTTTTCTGTTTGACTGAACTGGTCCAGCAGCTCTGAGTTTCACTTTCAGTCTTGCTACTACTAGGTGATGATCACTTCCCACATCTGCGCCTCTTCTTACTTTCACGTCTTGTAGTGCATGTCTCCATCTGCCATTGATCATTATGTGATCTATCTGGTCTCTGTCTCGTCCGTTTGGTGATTCCCATGTTAACTTGTGCACTTCCTTGTGTGGAAAAAGTGTTCTTCCAATGACCAGGCTGTTAATACTGCAGAAGCTTATTAATTTGTCCCCATTCTCATTTGCTGTTCCACTGCCGCATTTCCCCATTATTCTTTCGTTATACGAGGGGCGTTCATAAAGTAATGCACCACATCGTTTTTCTCAGGAGCTGTTTATTCAAAAAGCATGAAATTTATACACAATATACATGGATATGTCATGTAAACATCGGTATTATTCAACATAATCTCCATCAACTTGTACGGCTTTATGCCAGCGCGAAACAAGTGCATGTATTCCTAGCCCGTACCAGATTTTGTCTTGATCATGTAGCCATTTCTTCGCTGCATGAATCACTCCTTCATCATCTTCAAACCTTGTCCCACGGAGTGCATCTTTAAGTGGACCAAATAGATGAAAATCAGAGGGTGCCAAATCGGGACTATAAGATGGATGGGGTAGTACAGTCCAACCCAATTTGGTGATTGCTTCCCGTGTTGCCAGACTTGTGTGAGGGCGCGCATTGTCGTGAAGGAGAAGCAAGTCTGCTGGATTCTTGTGCGGCCGAACTCTGCGAAAACGTTGATTGGGTTTTTTCAATGTCTTAATGTAAGCTTGCGAATTGATTGTCTCTCCTCTTGGCATAACGTCCACAAGAATCACACCTTCAATGTCCCAAAAGACAGTGATCATGACCTTTCCAGCTGAAGGAATTGTCTTGAAAATTTCTTTCTTCTTGGTATTGCGGATGATGCCACTCCATTGACTGTCTTTTTGTCTCAGGTTCAAAATGATGTGCCCAGGTTTTGTCTCCTGTGACGATCTTAGCCAAAAAGTTCTCTCCATCAGCATTGAAACGCTCCAACAATTCAGAAGAAATTGCTTTCCTTTGCAATCGGTGGTCATTTGTGAGACTTCGAGGAACCCATCTTGTGCAAACCTTAGAAAATCCGAGAGTTTTTATAACTGCATTTGCACTACCAATGCTGACTGACAGCTGTAAGGCCAATTGTTGAGTAGTAGGTCGCCTATCAGTAAGAATAATGCCCTCAGCGCATTTCAACATTTCTGCGTTGGTGGCTGTGGCAGGACGTCCACAGCGCGGCCGATCAAGCAGCTCCGTATCTCCACTTCCTGATTCTTTGATTCTCTGAACCCAGCGACTGACTGTACTCCTGTCGACTGCAAAACTTCCATACACATCACATAGACGCTTGTGAATGTTCACAACAGTTTCTTTCTCTGCAACGAGAAATTCTATCACAATTCGCTGCTTATAACGCAAGCTGCTAACACGCTCCATTTCAATGGTTTAGGGTAGCCGTATTATTTGGCCGGTTGCAGTGCAATTTAGTGCACACAATTGGCACATGGCATATTTGAAGTGTGCAAAATTTCATGCTTCTACATTATTAGCTGAGAAAAACGATGTGGTGCATTACTTTCTGAACGCCCCTCGTAATTATTGTGTGCTCCCACTTTTGCATTTAGGTCTCCCATTACTATAATGAGATCGTACCTGGGTGTAGTTTCCATTTCTTTTTGTACCTGTTGATAGAACTCGTCCTTGATCTCTTCATCGCTGTCGTTTGTTGGTGCATAGCATTGTATAATTGTGGTGTTGGTGAACCTCCCTCTCAGTCTTGCTCTTATCAGTCTGTTGTTGATGGGTTTCCATTCCAGTAAAGACCTTTCCATTCCTTTCTTCAGGATAATGGCTACACCTTCGTTGTGCTGACCATCCTCTCTGCCAGAATAAAGTACTGTTTCCCCAGTATCTGTTTTTATTCTCCTCTTACCTGTCCATCTGCTCTCGCTTATTCCCAGGATATGTATCTTGTAGTTCCTCATCTCTGCTGTGATTTGTCTCAGCTTTCCTGCCTCATTCATAGTTCTGACGTTCTAAAAACCAATTCTGGTTTTGTTGTTTTGCGGTCGGGGCATCCGTTTTCATGCTAGTGGCTTCCTTTCGGCTTTTACCACTGTCAGTCATATGAGCCTGAGACTCCGGATGTCCGTCCCGCAGCAAAGTTTTTCCATTTATTGTTGTTTCCGTAACATGTGCGATTTTTTACATAGACAGGGGTAATTTGTTATACTGCATCTCTTATAATTCTTCAGTACATTTGCATCGCTGAAGTATCATGTTGGCACATTAGTGGTCTTTAGGAAAACATAAACACAAAATATGGCGAAACTGTTTTTTTTTTAAAAAGTGGTTTCCAGTTTATTTGTAGTTTACATTCTGAAATGGGTGTTAGGAATTATAAGGTTTGCGTTTATTTTTATTATTTCTTTATCTTTCTTTTTAAACTTGGGTTTAAAGGAACACAAATTAACTTCTTTTTCTTAATACACACAATTGCCTGAAAATCAAACTATCAGCTTTGTAACATCTTCCTAACATTTCATCCTTCTTTACATTTTATCCTATTCTTTCTCATGTTCGTTCCACGCCTTGTTATAGCGAGTTTATACGGTAACTTCATTGAAGGCTTAGTAGTTTTTCTTCCTTCGCCAGTTTCCTTCTACCAGGTAGGATGTAATACGTTGATTGTTGCCTGAACTCTGAACACGCATACAATGGCGTAGTGTGAGTTTATTCAAAGAGGAAGCAGAGCAGAGCAAATTTTAAAGGGGTTATAACATCGGTGGTAACCATCTTCTTCTTTGATCCTTAGCCGCCGACCGTCAAAGCAGTGAGTGGCCATCATGCCTGGTGGCGTCTTGTAGAGCAGCAATAAATTGATTCCACTTTGCTCGGTCGGTGGCCATCCTTCGTATAGTGCCCCAACTCTGGTTCATTCTTTGCATCACAGCCTCCAGTCCTCCGCCAAGTTGTTTTTGGTTGGCCTCTCTTTCGTTTTTCTTCAGGGGTCCATAGTACAGCTGTTCTTGTGATGGCATCGGGGTCTCTTCTGAGGACATGTCCAACCCAACTCCAGTGTCTGCCAGCTATGATGGTGGGTGGTAACCATGACCCCAGCTTTTTTAAGGGACCTGCAATTCAAAAAAAGAAAAAATAATGCCATTTTTTAGAGAGACATTGTGTAACGAAATCCTTACTGACTGAAGAGGAAGGTAGAATGGTAAGAGAAAGAGAAATCAGTGATGGTTCTTCAGTTAAGAAACATGTACGTTTGAAGGTTGTTGTTGTCTATATACATCTATACATATATATACATACACGCACATACATATATGTGTATTCATGCACATACGTACCTCCACACACACGCTCTTATGTATTGAAATGTATGCGCGTACACTACTAATGCCCTTCCCTCTATAAAATAATGCTGTAAGGGGATGCATTACATATAAAAGCACACACGTGTAATTTCACATGCATACTTAAACATAAAAGTGGTGGAGAATAGTACTAAATAAAATAAAGTAATTATTTCATTCAAAAAATGTTTTGCGCTTTCCTTCTCATTCTCTTTGCTCTGTTGCTAAGTCTCCCAAGTGATGAAGTTCTGTTGGACGATGTGATAGGCGTAGAGTAAAGCAAAAATGAAATGAAATTAAAGTACCTAACTAAGAATAAATACACCTATGTGTTAAAAAAACCTAAGAAAAGGAAACCTACTATTTCAGAGAAGTGGGATTATAATGCCTAAAAATGATCCCAAAATAAAAAATAAACCTAAGTGTTTTTAAAAGAGGCACACAAACCTTGTCTACGATATAATTAAAGACAAAAACGTAACAAAGAAATGAAAGGAAAACTGAAAATAATTAAGTAGTAAACTTATTAAGTAGTAAATAAACTTAACAATAAACTGTGAAAATTATTATGTAGGTAGGTAGCTAATATTCCCCAGCAGAATAGTAACTGGAAAAAAAAACTAAAGCTACTTGCCTTTTCTCCATATCCAAATGAATAGCTAACCAATTATTATGCCAGAACATGCACAAATCTTCTAGCAGAAATAATTTACATGAAGGCTTCTGTGTACTCGAAATTGGTAGTAAGAACTCTACATAACTGAGAATTAATCAAACTTTCCTTGTAAGGAATCCTGCACAAATAATTTAAATGAAGGCTTCTGTGTAGACGAAATTGGTAATAACAACTGTTGTTGTTGTTGTTGTTTTCTTCTACTATGTTGCTGTGATACCCTGTTCAACCTGAAGTTTGGTTATAATTGGGGTATATAGGGTGTTGATAATAACAACTCTACATAGCTAAGTATTAATTAAACTTTCCTTATCAGGAATCCTGATTTAAAACATTTGCATAACAGTTGCAACGCAATTGTTTATTTAAGTAAGAACTCTACAAGGCTGAGTATATTCAAAGTTTCCTTGTCAGGAATCCTGGTTTAGAAAACTTGCATAACAGAAACCAACGCACTTCTTCAAAATTTAACGAAAAAGGATAAAATTTATGAGTTATATAGTTTGTAAGCTAAGGCCGTTAACCCAAGAGACGGTAACGTTTTTACGTCCCTTGTCATAAAAATGAATGGAGTGAAGAAAAATTCACTGCTCAGCCTCCTGATGTATAGCTTAAAACCTTTCCGGAGAAATGTCCAATACGCTGAAGCAAACCGCATCAAAATCGGTTCAGTGGTTCTCGAGTTATGAGGTAACAGACAGACAGACGTTCGATTTTATATTCGTAAATTTCAGATGTCTTGAAGTTAATAAACCGGTTTCACCGGCTGGTGAGCACATCCGTTTTAAGACACTAACGAAAGTTGTGGACACTTTTTTGTTTTAAATTTTATAGAAAACCTGAAAGAAATGAAACCCCATTTATTATGAAACCACCGGCTAAGATACGTAAGTCATGCATGTGAAAAACTTAAATCATGTTTAATGGAAGAATGATTTCCATAAAGGTGCATTGCGTCCTTCATTCTTGCTCATTGAATAGCGTTGTTTTGTCAAGCCCTCTTCGTTTCTCACGTGTTTTTGTAATGACACCGCTTTACTTGTCTTTGGCATTTGAGGTACGGCTAACAGAACATGGCTTTAAGTTAGTGCTTCTTAAACAGGGGTGCATACAATCCCTGGAGGTGCGTGACCCGAGACATGCCAGATACATAATAATAGTAATACAGAAGGCGAATCATTGTAAACACAATATAATACATAGAACTAAAATACATTTGTATAAATAGAACAAATGAATTCTACAAAGAACCTAAGTGATAGTTTGTTAAATAATTTTCCGTCAAGCATAATTGGAAAGAAGCAGATAAAGCTCATTTATCTAGTAAACTCAAGATTACTATCAAACGTAAATAGCACAGTACAGTAGAACTCCATTTATCCGAACCCCATGGGACCGAGCATCGTTCGGATAATCAAATGTTCGGATAATTGGATTACATAATGTATCGAGTACATGTACACATATTTCTAAAAATAATTAACCAACACAAGGAAAATACACTATAAAACATATTTACTTGTACTGTAATAATAATACCCACACTGTATTAGATTACTGTATCACCAAAATCTTTCATTACACTGCAGTGCATGTACTATTTGTATTAATTTTTTTTTTAAGAAAGAGAAATGTTTTCAAAATAACATTACAAACGATTCAAAACCAGGCGCAACTTACGAATACATGTACTTGCACAGATATAGCCCACTATTTAAAATAATGAGGAATCCTCTTTTGCATCAAACTGGATAGTCTCCTTTTGGTTGCTAAGTCCCGCATTCTCTTCAACAGCAGAAGCTGTGTAGGACAGCTGTCATCTTCTTGCTCGTACCAAGCCATCGCTGTTTCTAGTGCTATAAAGGCCTCTTCAGGACTTGGTCGACGTTTTGGTTTTTCTTCATAATCTACAAGTACATCATGTACTTCTGAGGAGTCTTCGTCATCGGTCACTACATGTATTTGGTTTTCTTTTTGCACAAAAGACAAAATTTCTTCGTCATTCAAAAACTGAAAACCAGAATCATTATCATCTTCTAGCCACATGTTGGCATCATCTTTGTCACAGTCCGAAAATCCGGGCATTGAAACAGTTCCACAACTTCATTTATACAATCATCATTTGTGTCCACTGCAGTAGTTTCATTTCCTCCTTTTTTCCCAAGCAATCTATTCCACGCCTTGTTGAGATTATCTTGTGACAGGGTGGTCCAAGCATCAGCTAACATATAGCAGCAGTCTTTGAGATTAAGCTTTTTGGAAAACGCCACCACACTTTCTTCATCTTCAGCCAACAATAAACGACGCAGGACTTCCTTCTTGTACATCTTTTTAAGCTTTGCTATAACACCCTGATTCATTGGTTGAATCAGTGCTGTTACATTGGGAGGCAGAAAAATTACTTTAAAATTTGCATCAACTGCATTCAGTGTATCCGTCTCTGGATGAGATGGTGCATCATCCAGTAGAAGAATTACTTTTCCAGTTTTCTTTTCTTGTTCTCCCAACCTCTTCACATTTGGGATGAACTGATTTGTATACCAATCAAGAAATATTTCACTATTCATCCAAGCACTCTTTTGTGCTTTGTAGCACAATGGGAGACATGTCACATTCTTTAAACAACGTGGTTTTTTGGCTTTCCCGATCATTAGCACCGGAAAACGATGACTTCCACTGGCATTCGCGGCTACCAAAATTGTTACTCTCTCTTTGTACTTTTTAAACCCAGGGGCAGCTGCTTCGCGCTGAGATGCAAGTAATTTTTTGAGGCAATGATTTCCAGTATAAGCCAGTCTCATCGGCATTATACACATCATCGAGTGAATAACCTTCTTCTTCCAAAAAAGCCAAGAATGTTTCTTTAAAATTTTCAGCGGCAGTTGCATCGCTAGATAAAGATTCCCTTTGAATCTCCAGTTCTCGTATGCCATGACGAGATTTAAAGTCAGGAGGACCGTCAAGTTGATTGTTGAACTGAAGTGCCTTTTCACACAATAGAGAGCCAGAGATAGGTTCCGATTTGCTTCTTCTTTGCAGACACCATATATGCAAAGCCTCTTCCAATTTCAAATATTTCGCATTTCTCATGGTTTTACGTTTCTTCGACCCATTTTCACTCTCCAATTTCGATGCAAAACTCATAATTTTATCCTTTTTACTTTTGATGTCAGAGACGGTAGCTTTCCCAACATTGAAAATCCTCGCAAGTGAAGACACAGTTTCACCTTTTCCTAGTCTCTTGATAATTTCTGTTTTCGTTTCAATTGACAAAACATTGCGGTTCCTTTTATATGCTTTAGGCCAACTGGAAGATGCCATATCGCACAGAGAAATATTTGTACACCAAAATTATTCTGCTGTAGTAGCAGACACAATTATTTTAAGTTGAACTGTCTGTTTAGCCAGTGTTCTGCCTAGAACGCACACGTACACTGGATTGGTAAACCAGATATTAACTGACTTTATGATCTAACTGACTTCCTGTACGTAAGCGACCGACCATTAGCCCATCCCATCCTCTACAAATTGTTCGCACACATTTGAAGCTTGCCGCATGAAAAGATTCAGAAATGTAGTCTAACGTGACTGGTGGCGATTGATATATTTTTTTTTTCTGGAAAAAGTGTTCGGATAATTGGATGTTCGGATAATTGGGGTTCGGATAAATGGAGTTCTACTGTATTTATATATTTTATTTGTGCAAGCGTGCTGCAAGAAAGGTCAGAATGCACAGCAACACTATTATCGATTCTAATAACCATGTGTGCCCCGTATGTGGCAGGGCCTGTAGGGCCAAAATAGGACTAATTAGCCACATGAGATCACGGCACAGATGTGTCACAACTCAAGTCTGAAGCTGTCGCCATCTTCGCTTGCGATGGGCAACTATTATTATTATTATATATTTTAACATTTATTATAAAATTTAGAACATAATTCTCTGTCATTCCATAGCTATGAATATACTGTACTTAAAATATTGATCTTCTTCAAAAGTTTTCGAATATTGATGCGCTTTATATTCAGAAGAATTTTTTTTTACCATGTCTGCAGTCAAATGACATGCTAATAATTACTCATGAAAGCACTTGAAATATATATGCCTCTAACGACCAGTTTCCCCATTCTTCCTGACTCACCATATGCACTAATCGTCATTGAAATGTTTCTTTTCATTTAATTTAAAACCACATACTTTTATCTCTTTTTCGCATTTCTGGCATTTTACTAGCTAGTAAATGATAGGGCGCGAAGCATCTTAAGATGCTGTAAAAAAAGGGGGATAGGGGGTCTCTGAAAGGTCAAGAAGCACTGAAATAGCCAAATAGTTTATGCAACTACATACATGTATGTATATATATATATATATATATATATATATATATATATATATATATATATATATATATATATATATATATATATATATATACGCGCGCGTGCACATACACATTCCCACACTTACGCATAAAACATATACACATACAGAATAATAATGCTACAGGATGTTAATAATCACACACACAGTATAATACACAAAACACACATACAGTATATTTGTATAAAACAGAACACTGACAACGTTAATCCCAAACCAAATCTTAGTCACATATTTTAAAAAAATAAAATTTTGCCTCGTATTGGCGAGACACGTCCCGTTCAACCTAGTCGGTTATATTAGGACGCATGTCCAAATACAAAGTCCTTTAGGTTTGATGGTTATTATTTACTAATTTTAGTCACATATTAGTCTGCATCTACGTGAAAAAAAAAAAAAAACAAACGCTGGAAATTACTCTTAAAATCACTAAAATTTAAATGCCTCTAACGACCAGTTTCCCATTTTTCTGTGCTCACTACATGCACTATTTTTTATAAAAAATATGTTTTTCTTTTTGTTTCATGTAAAGAGACATACATCTATCTCTTTTCCGCATTCCTAGCATATTTTGCGAGCAAGAAGATAATGGGGTGCGAGGCTGCATAAGATGCTGTAAAGGTGGGGGCGAGACCTCTGACAGGTTAAGAAGCCCTGTTGTGAAATGTTAGTCTGATTTTGGGCAGTTTAATAACAGAATGATGAAGTGCAGAACGCAACTAGTTGCAGATTACTTGTCTTTTTTTATATTTTCAAATACAAGTAAAGATAACACGTTTTCCCTGCTGCCCGTAATCAGGCTGGTAACAACTGGTGTACGAAAGATAATAATTTAAGTTATTCTGGTTAAGGGGAAGAGCAATTGTGCATTTTGAGTCAAAACAGGGAATTTAATTCATTCATAACCCTCCACTCCCAAAGGAGCATAGGCCTTCAACAAACACATGCCAAGTCCTCCTGTCCCGTGCCATCATCTTAAGTTGTTTCCACGTTCTCCTTATCATTTTCACCTCTGTTTCCAGCTCTCTTCTCCATGTGCTTCTTGGTCTACCTCTGCTTCTCTTGCCCTGGGGGTTCCAGCACAAGGACTGCCTTGTAATCTATCAACAGGTTTTCTCATTCTGTGTCCTATCCATCGCCATCGTCTTATTCTCAACCCCTTTTCCACTGGCACTAGTCTAGTTCTTGTCATCAGTTCCACGTTGGTAACCTTGTCATACCATTTTAATCCCTCTATTCTACGAAAGCACCCATTTATGAAAGTCTGTAGCTTTTTGGTAGTTGTCTTTGTTGTTCTCCATGTCTCAGAGGAATTGGGATTAGTCTATTTTCTGATAATGTAAAGTCTCATGCCTGTGTCAGAATTATTAGTAACAACACATTCTAAGTCGGTGTATTTTGACTTTGCAAATTGTATTTTTTTTTTTTTTTTTTTAGAAATTCTGCTTGTCATATGAAGAAAACAATAAATTTCTCAGAGCCTTATTGTACGTAAATAATTTTCTTATATCTTGCTTATTTCTTTGTAATTGTGACAGAGTTATGTAAATATATTACATGAATCCACACGTTTTTGCTTCCACCTGTTTTCCACCTTTGCTTGCTTATTAATATTCACGTTTTGTTAACGCAGAACGCATGCGCTTTGATATCTGTCGAACTCATAATTTAGCCATGCCTATCTTCGTTTCTCTATGTCTTACAGGCACTAGGAATGTTTATAAACAGACGGGACATGTAAACAACTAGCGAGTAAGAGCCGTTAACTGAATTATAACGCCGGCGATTGGGCAACCGTTGAAATAGTGACAGATCAGACTATGATGCACGTAGCGAGAAGAAAGGGGGATTTAAGCGAATGAAGAAAATCAACGGGGCGATAACCAGCGTTCGTGATCCCAGAGAGAATGTAATTAGCTACGGAACGAGCGGAGATCAAAAGACTGTTTGCTCGTTGCCAAAGTCTAGCGGTCGGCAGAAGCGTGAAATATAGCTTTGATTCAGGAATCGACCGCAGATTTCCCCAAAAATACGAGCAAGGCGTGATATCTAGCAAGAGCTGACGAATTAAGACCAATTTCATATATATATATATCCCAGCTTTTAAAATCATTTATCTTGTAGCCACAGAATTTTCAGAACATCTAGCTTCGATTTCTAGACCGTTGTACTAGTGAAATTACTTAGTATTTCGATTGGAGATAGTGAATTTCTGTGTTGCGGTAAATATTATACTAGCATTTTTGAGTGATTTAATTGTTAAAGTTCGTCATTTTATATTTCACTAGGATTTACGGTGTTAATTGGCTAGTAGATTAAAAAAATATATATATATATATATATATATATATATATATATATATATATATATATATATATATATATATATATATATATATATATATATAATTCTTCCAGCTGTAACGTAAACTTGATTAATTGCTATTAACCAGAAACAGATATTTTAATGGACTAGTAAATGCATTATTCATTATGAGTACTGACGAAATATATATTTATTTATAATTCAATATGAGTAATTTTGTAAATGACTAGAATTTATTTCACGGGTTAATAAGAACGATAAGATAAGCTTTACACTTGTGTTTTCTAATCAAATCTAATAACCGAGTGGATAATAAAATTATACTGTTACGCGGGTTAGGATAGAATACTATGTAGTGGTTAAATTCTTGTATTTTCTTCCTATATACAGTACGGATCACAAACCCAAACCTATCAGCGGCCTTAATCTGAAAAAAGGGTCTAAGTCTAGTCCATCATCATCATCATCAGTTGCCATCTCCACAACGAAGGTTGGCTGTAATGGATCTCCAACGTCTTCTGTCTCTTGTCTTGATGGTGCACTCTGATAGACTCTTTCCTGTCCATCTCTTGATGTTGTCTTCCCACTTATAGCGCTGTCTTCCCCTTGCACGTTTGCCTTCAACTCTCCCTTCTGTTATGGTCTTCTGCAAGGTGTTATGCCTTTTTATGTGGCCAAAGTATTTTAGCTGTCGAACTTTGACCTCCCTCATTAGTTCTCTTTTCATACCTAGATTTTCTAGGACCTCCTTATTTGTTTTCATCTCTTTCCATGAGATACGCCCCATTCTTCTATATATCCACATTTCAAGAGCCTCAATTCTTTCTTCCAACTGCTTATTCATCGTCCATGTTTCTGCACCATACAGAAATGCAGAATATATATAACACTTTATGATTCTCAGTTTTAATTTGTGAGATAACTGTTTGGATGTCAGTATATGTTTCATGTTGTTGAATGTAGCTTTGGCCATTCCTATTCTCTTCTTGATTTCTGTTTCACATCTGCCATCTTCTGTTATTATATGACCGAGATATACGTAGCTCTTGACTTGTTCCAGGATTTCCCCATTTACGCTTATCTTTAATGTGGGTTTATCGTCTGTTTTGCTAATTATCATAGTTTTTGTTTTCTCAATATTAATGTCGAGTCCATATTCATGACTTATACTGTTCACTTGCTTCACTAGTTCTTGTAACTCCTGTTCGCTTTCAGCTAACAACACGGTATCATCTGCATATCTAAGGTTGTTTATTGACCTTCCACTGATGTTCAGTCCTGGTATTTTCTGTATCTGTTTGAAAATTTTTTCGGTGTATAAATTAAATAGGCAGGGGGACAGCACACAACCTTGTCTGACACCTCTTTTTATGTCTATGTATGGTGAATAATTCCTTCCAGATCTTACTGTGGCAGTTTGCTCCCAATAAAGGTTACTGAGTATTCTTATATCTTTTCCATCAATACCTATGTCTTCGAGGCATTCAATTATTTTCTCATGATGGACTCTGTCAAAAGCCTTCTTATAGTCAATGAAGCACATATACATACTTTTTTGGACCTCTGTATATTTTTCTGCTAATATTCTTAGGCAAAATATTGCCTCTCTTGTTCCACTGTTCCGTCTAAAACCAAACTGTTCTTCCTGGATTTCGCTGTCTACTTTACTTTTTATTCTTTCCTGTATGATTTTGAGCAGTATCTTAATTGCATGACTCATCAGGCTGATTGTTCTGAAGTCTGAACATTCTGTTGCATTTGGTTTTTTTGGGCAATGTTATAAAAACTGATGTCTTCATGTCGTGTGGTATATATCCTGTATTGTATACATCGTTGCATATTTCTGTGATTGTATCTATACCAAAGCTCTCCAGAGCTTCTATCATTTCAATTTTTATGTTATCCATGCCTGCTGATTTTCCTTTTTGTATCATATGAATGGCATTCTCTACTTCTGATCTGAGAATGTTTGGGCCTTCATTAGAATCTGGTGATGGTTTTTTTACCTCTGTTGTCCTCGAATAATTCTTTTACGTATTCTGCCCATCTGTTTGATATGTCTTTCTCATCAAGTAATATTACACCATTTTTGTTCTTGATACAGCTTCCTCCTTGTCTAGTCCAACAAATACCAAAAAACATTCTTATGTAAATATCGGGTCTTTGAGGTTGACCTGTTCGGCCCTCTTGTTTCACCTAGAGAGAGAGAGAGAGTACCAATATATGACACTAAGAATAACTGTAACTGGACATATAGCTACCCAGATTCTTTTGTATTTTCATTTACATTCAGCCCGCTGTGGCGAAGAAATATCAAAATTAACACTACTCGAATACCAACCATTGTGTTGTGGCAAAGATTTATCCAGCAAGATTTACCTACCTGACATTTCTCTTTAATTAATCGAATATTACCAGCTACTGTACACTGTGATCATTAGATCTCGAAATTTGTTTTTCCTACCTGGACTAATTGATGTGACATAAACAGAATCCTATTAACAGTAACAAAATAAGTGTTCCCCAATAAGAGGATTAATCAGTCTTGGAGGAACTGGGGCGTATTTTGCCAAAACCCAACCCTGGATTTGTTGTGTGTACCACGGAGATATGTTCCAGATGTTGTAATCAACGATTAGGTAAGCGAGATTGAAATGTGGCCACATGTTTGTCAGAAGCGAGAGAAAGAAGGAGTGAATAATTCTTCTATTGTATAATCATTGTACTCACTTTGTTTTGCATCTCTTTTGTTTTGCTAATACTGTTATTTTCAGAATAGATCAATTAGGAACTCTGTTCTTTACAGTGTAGCCAAATTCTATACCATAGTGCTAATCTTTTGACCTTTTGGGGGTTAATTAACTTCTTCTTGTGGGATCTTGTCTCAACAGAGGGAATTGCACTTATGTGTCTATTTCTTTATTATTTCTGTAACCTATGATTTTTCTATTGCTATTGATACTAGATGTTGTGAAGTTTTTCTATGGTAAATAAACTTAACATAAAACTGAATTACCTGTGTTGGTCAGCTCGGCCCAATATCCCTACTCCATGTACTATAGTTTCACGTTTGTGCGTCTAATTGTCGTCACGTATCTGTGTGTGTATGTGAGTGGTTAATAGTGTATATCTGAATATATACAGGAAGGTAAACTGTCTGATAAACAAATTTCATTCGTAGAGATAGGCTGGACTAGAGTATCTTCTCAATCCAGGGACAGACTCTACCTTTTCACCATTTCACTCGCGAAATATATTTCTCTACCTTGTCTCTCACTGAGTTATCACCATTTCCAGTTCTATTCAGACGGGACCAGAATCTATCTTAATCACCTATCCAAAATCTACGACAGTAATCAACATGACATTTGACACAGATAATTTAGTTACATAATAAAACTATTATTTCAGATCCGATTTCTGATATACTGTATTGTCAACATTCTGATTTATTGTGAATAATGTGCTAAAATGTAAAATAAAAAAATTACTATTTTTTATACAAACTTTAAAGTTCTATATCTTTATGAAATACAAGTACCGTATAGATAACAAATTTTCCTATTGCCTGTAGTCAGGCTGGTAACAGCTGGTGTACTAAATATAATAATTTTAGTTATTCTTGTTAAAGCCGCGGTAGCATAGTTGTTAGTGCACTGGCTTCCTAGCGCAGTGGTCTATGGATCGATCCCCAGATGAGGCGGGAATTTTTTAGGCCACAAACGGCTCCTGGGTCGACCCAGCCCCAATTAGGTACCAGAGCAACTCTGGGAATTTTAAGGTGGCCGGCGTGATGCCGACCACATCACCCCTCGTGTGCCGACAGTCAAGATAATATGGGCCTAACACCATATTCCCAATATGCCTCAATGGGCGTGTAACGGGTTCCTTTACTTTTTTTTTTAAATGTTAAAGCCGCCGACTGACACAAAAATGAGGTTAGCCGGAAAACGTAACACACGTTATCTTTTTTACTTCGGTGTTACGGCGACCTGCGTATTCTATGCGTGTCTGTGATTTAGACTCCTGCTGTACTTTTGGCACGTGCAAACGTGAATACTCTTGTCTGCTTACCTGCCTCACCCGTCTGCTGTTGTCTATGTGTATTTTTTTTTTAACTCCCGCATTCCTTCTTGACTTAATTAACCTGTGGAGAGCCTCAGGCTCTTGCTTTCAAAAATGCATTTCTCATTCTTTATTCAAGTGTTAACGCTTTGTACACGTTCCCAATGTTTTATATCTCACCCTCTCCTCTCTGTATCTTTCTCTCTATCTCTCTTATCTCCCCCCCCCCCCACCCCCGAATTTGAGGGGAAAACGATTCTGTTGAGTGTACATTACAGACCCTCAGACCTGTATGGGTCAAGTCCAGGTAGGCGCTTTTCAGTACAGTATTAGATTAGATTACGACTATAAACACACCCTCTAATGAAACGTACTTAAAAAAAAACACAATTAATTTTTTAGTATTCAGAAATATTTTCTTTCGTACTTTTTTCAGTTCCTTTCTTTCTTTCTCACTTTCTTTCTGTCCTTTCTTTTTTTCTTTCCTTCTTTCTTAACTTTTCTGCCATTCACCAGAAAGACATACACAGTTCAAAGCATGCAGCCATTTACTCCCCCCCCTTTTAAAGAAAATTAAGGAGGGCGGAATAGTACCAGATGAGCTTCATTTGCCTCCGCCCATTCACCAGAAAGTTTACCCTGTTCAGCCTCATTTTCAGTTATAATTAAGGTATTAAGTGTAACATTGTTTTTGTTTTTTCGTGTGTTTTATTTGCATCTGTGTAATTTACATTTGACTATGGGGTGTTATTTCAGACATTTACTTAAGATAATAATAACAGTTATTATGGAGAGCTGTGTAGTTGGCAATCTGGTGTGTGTAAAACGGAACTTGTTCCACATTATTCAGTTTTGTGCACCTAAATGCACCGAGAAGAGAATATGTGCACAGTTTTTGGTCAATAACGAGTTATGTGTACATTAAAGACGGGCAGAGTCGGGTCATGCGTGGGAGACATAGATGTCATGTGTGCCTTTCGAGGAATTGTGACATGAATTGAAGAGAATGTTGGACAGTCAAAGATGTATGGATATGCAGTCGTATGTTCGTCTGTGGAATGAGCTGAAACCTCATCTTGCACACAGTCTGTTAAATATTAACTGACTTTGATTGGCACCTGTTTATGAACTGAATGTGCACCTATGTGAAGAGTCTGGGCATTGAAATCAGTTGTTTATTTAGACGCTCAGCAGTGTCAGGAGAATTACTAATTGTACGAAATGTTGACTTGAATATCTTTCAGTGTCTGTTCTTTACATTTACCACAGTTGGCTCAGATTTGCTGTTCTTAGTATTAAAAGGTTGACGTCGTTGTTCTTTTCAAAAGTTTATCAACAGTAAACTAGTGTAACAGAGCAGGGGTTCTCAGCGCGGGCCATGCCATATTTCTAGGGGGCCACAGTAAGATGGTAAAGTACATTCTTTCCAGCTAACAGCGACTATGAGGGGGGCCACAGAGGTAAATGAGGTTCAGAAGGGGGCCATGAGCAAAAAAAGGTTAAGAACCACTGTGTTTGAGAATGACAATGCAATTGATAAATCAACAAGGCTAAGATTGCTGGAATTTGGCATTAAATGTAAGATTAGCAGAGATGGACGTATGAGAGGATACATCCGTTGTGTGCACAACCAGCGCGCTAATAATATAATAGGAACTATTAGCATTCAAGCCCTTCGACATTTGCTGAGGGAGACTGAGCCCTATGGGTTTGACCGCAGTGCATTTATGTTGATTCTAATCAACGATAACAGTATATCATAGACTAAACGAGAATTGAACCCTAACAGTTATAATTTTTAAAAATGTGTGACGTTTGCAAGTAATGGGCCGAAAATGACATTCTAATAGCGTGTTTCCTGAGATGTAAAGCATAAAGATATTCAAATAAATAATAATAATAATAACCACAGCGCACCAAAGCGAGACTAATAGCGGTGGAAATCAAGAGTTAATAGATAAATTTTAAACAAGAACATTCAAACTACATTTATAAAATATACTGAGATTTGCATTGTTAGTAAATATTAAATGTATTCACAAAATTTAGAGAATAACTTCATTCACAAATCATGGAACACTTTTCAGACCAGGCGGGTCGGCAACCGCTCGATCTCGCTCTACCGTTAAATCACAGAATAATTTGGTAGACGTCTGTCGATAAAGGAGGGTTAAAAATAATAACAGTTAAGCTAAGAACATTTCTGATTAACCCTGTCCAACCAACATTTAAAGAGTCATATCCTCAGGATTAAGGGTACTTTTTCGCGTTCCCAGTGAAAATCCACGGGGGATGATTAGTAAAATTCACCTAATTCATAAACTACATAAGTTAGTAACGCGATATTTTCTTTACATTGAAGTTAACACTGTAAACGGTTATTAAGTTTGAATTTTCCACCGCTGTGTTGATGGAAGCAAATCGTCCGTCGGAGATAACATTTACTTATAGGTCGCATTTATTTCAAATTACAGATACTGTACTATGAAACATGAAAAGAACCATGATTTAAGCATGGTAGATCATTAGAGAGCTAAGTGTTTCTAAAGTAGATCCCCACAGCTGTTGGGTTGCCTATCACTGCTTTAGTCAGTTACAGTACAACATTCACAAGAACTAAAGAAATCACATGTGCAGGAAGTCGTCCCAGGTTCATCTGATGAATCTGCTTAATAAATAGTTTACCCCACCCCCTTTTATTTTAGAAGTTAGTACAGCTATCCGTTTTATAGTTTATATTCACGGGTTGCTTCTCCTGCTCTGCAGTATTGGTTCAATAATGGCCAAAATTTGAGTAAAAGACATGAGTATTTTTTTTTTTACAAAGGTTGCAACCTTCGCTCAGTATTACTCTTAGGTTAGTGCTTCTATTTAAGGGAGTCTCACAGGGATTTCTAGAATGATAAGTATAACAACTGAGTCATCTAAGTTTGTTATAAATATTGTACACTCTCGCCCCTTCTGTGAGAAATATATGTTTTGACTCTTATTTAATGATCCCCTAGCTGAAGGTACCGTAATTTAGCAAAATATTAATTGTGTTTAGCTCTGTATATTGTATTATTTTTTAAGTGAGTCATACGGGTGCAGACACCAATTCACTCAATCCATTGATCGGCTCCAACTATGGATTTATATTTACATAGAAAAAACAATAGATTTATTTATGAAATATTTGATCAACATGGTTAAAATGAAAAAAAAAATTGATTTGTCAAAATAATAATAATATGTTAATTTAAGGTGTATCTTCATCGGAAAAGATTATTGTCTGGTGAATTTAAAAAAAAAACAAAAAGTAAAGTGTAAAGTCATTATTCTGTGTCAGTACTGGGTACTTAGCTTGCAATGTGATATCAATGATTGTCGTCGACTTCTTGCTCAGTCACTGCTGGTTCCCAGTGAAGTTTTGACTGTTCCTTCTCTTCAGGAGTCGAGTGGTTTGATAGCAGCACGTTCCTGACAGTACCGGAGTAACTGTCCAGGCTAGCTGTTCGTGTGTCCTCCAGCGTCGACTTCTGGCAACTGGTACCAGACACCCAAATGGATTATATTATCCAGCCTTCATTACAGAGAATGGCCTTAGTAAGTACTGCAGCTGTTTAAGAAGCAGTCTTTCCCCGTGAGCTAATAATAGTTTCTATGTTACACTATTTGCTTTTAACACAGGGTAGATTTATAGGGGTCGGGATTGTGATGAATTTACCATGATACAACGTTAAAATATCTCCAAATTTAACGATAAAATGTAGGGATAAAAATAATGCGTAAGATACTAGGAGACATGCTCGCCCATGCCAGCCTTTCCCACCGCCATTTAAAACTAACGAGTTAGAAGTGCAGACGAAACGTTTACCCTTTGTAGACGGGAGAGAAACGGAGGACACCAAAAGGAAAAATATGACTGAACACGTGTTTGAAGATCGCAAGGCTAAAAGACGCAATTGGTAGTAAAAGAAAAAAATTCACGTCACTAGTTGACAGAAGGTAAGGAAATGGACAAAAAAAACGACTTTAGCTCGTGTCAGAAACAGTCATTTCTTGGACTTTTACGATACTTGATTGTTATTTGAATTCAGCGGCAAACGCCGTGGAGAAGGTTCTCGAACATATTTTAAAAAAAAACAACTAACCTTGAAAAAGTAACTTTTTCTTAATAATAATGTTAGGAATATAAAACCTAGCTAGTTTGATAGCCCGTCTTGAGCAGAGAAATAATATACTTTAAATTTTACAGACAGATAGATAATAAAGAAGATATTGACAAAAGACTGTGTTGTTCATATCAGACGAGCGACTGCACTGTTAAAAAATGTCACTAAAGTTTCAAAATTTTCGTCCTTGAGACGCAATTGCTAAAATCGAGCTGTAATGGAAGAGAGGGGTAAGGTGGAGAATTGTGGCTAAAAATAACTTCGGAGGCAGAAGTGTGTAGGGTATTGCATGGAGTTGGTCCAAGAACCAAGCGTGTTTTTTATGAAAAAACAAGTAGAGACAGACGGACCAACAGACAGTAATACATACTTGACTGAGAGCTGACTGAAATTTGACTTTTGGTTGTAGGTTTGAAAGTTAGGGGGGAAGTCGGTGATTGGATGAATGAAATCATATTGGCAGGACAGAGATGCGCATTTTTGCCATTCGTTACAAGACTATCCAGAGACACAGTGGTGTAGTACCTGTGGTGTTGTTTCCAGAAGATAATACATAATTTTAGTGGGACGCCATCAGATAGACAGCAGCTCAGCTGAGTTTTGCTAGCATTTAACTGTGTTCTGAATTCTGAATTTTGAGTTTCTGTTTGGCACTGAAGAGGTGCCAAATGCTGTTGTGATATACACAAGCGTGGACCAGTGCAGTCTAACATTGTGTCAGAGCAGCCGTATATTGTCCCCCAGCACGGAGAGGAGGGGCCACCAGACTCTTGTACAAGATCGACGCAGTCGAGATAAGTGAGATCTGGCCTACTGCAAGTTCACCAACTGATTTACCAACGAATTTATCAACTAATTCACCATCTAATAAAGACATACCATTGTGGGAAAATAAACCATGTATTCATCCCATAAGTCAATGGACAATGTTTGGTAGTCACAACTGGGCGTGATGATACCACCCCAACAGTACATCCAGTAATAGTTCTCCTGGGACAATCTAATATAATTAATATTAACCAGACTTATAACATACCTTTGTAATCACATTCCATTTTATTATGTCATCTAATTATGCATTCCATTTATAACTCCATAATATTTCATATGTTCTGACCAACAAACATTTGGTTCAGAACAAATAAATTTAACAAAAGATTTAATATTTAAAAACTAAAACAGCCTGAGTTAGTTCAGTGTGTTATAAATTTTATTATTATTAGTATTAGACTTATTAAATATCTGTGTGTGTGTGGGTAATCTACTACAACACATTACATTTCAGTACCCTAGACTTTTTAACGTAGCTACATTCATAATAGTAAAAAAGAGATATGTTTGAGGTCGTAAGTGGTAGTACGAAGGGCCTTCTGTAATTCACATCTACATTTATCTCAGGAGCCTTCACAGCTGACCTCATACATCACACTAGGTAACACAATTGTCGTGAAACATTCTAAATCCATATATATAAATTAAAAGGTAAATGTAAAGCCTAACACATTAATTCAATAAAAGGAAAGAAGAATGGTAAAGAACAGGGCTGTCGCAATGACTGTACTCGAGATCCCCCTTTTTCTACTTCGTCTGAAAATTGTAACGTTTCCACGTTGATAGTAAAGCCTATAGCAGCATACACGCGTTTCCACAAAACAATAAAACGTGTACTGCATTTCTAAGAAAACCTTGAGATAGGCACTGCATAATGACCTAGATTAATACTAGCATTAATTTCATTTTTTACACTGCGTGATGAAAAGACAGATGAACTTAGGATAGAAAGAGGGAGGGCTGAAAGCAGGAACGCCGGCAACACTAACACGCGTCTCGCGATATACAATTAATGCCACCCCCAACGCGAAAGGCATGAAGCACTAACTTTTTTTCAGATGGACAGTGATAAAAAACACTACCAATACGAGAGTTAGGTTTAAAAACATGATTAATGCTTATTAGGAAACATGACATTATACTGTTTTATGTCTGAAAGCCTGACAGTACCGAGACACCACATCGTATCGAAGTGAACGGGAGGTAGAAGAAAATGCATATTTTGAACGCAGCCACTTGGCTCCATTACATTTATATATTTGGGTTCCTTAGGACTTGCTGACAAAGAATATGTTAAGTGTTACGCAAATAGTCTAGGAATTAACAAATTATAGCCAAGGGAAAATAGTGAGGGTGTCAGACAACACCAAATAATAATCGCACAGTGGCATGTTTTGAAACCACCATTTTACGGGAAATAGGCCACCATGTTACATCCTATTTGATTGGCGGGAATGATATGTAAGGCTAAACACGATTAGTCGGACTACAAATACTAATTTTGGTTGTTAGGGGAAACGTGAGAAGGGTAAAATTTTTTGAAAAGCTGTGTAAACATGGCCCGATTGGTTAGACCCGCCAATATAGTCAATTAGGAGCGTCAGTTCAGTGCCACATTTTAAAATAAACTTACTAAGAAACAGTGCGTTGAGATCCAGATTATATTTTTCTAAATAAAAGCCTGGGACAGAGGCAGATCGGAATTTGTGCCATAATTCATCGCCAGTCAACGTATTTGTTTATTATTTCCATGAATTGTGGGACCGTGGTCCTAAGTTATTGAAGCAGCACCTGGTCTGAGTTTTGCTGAATCCAGAGGCTGACAGCATACTCCTTGGTCCAGATAGCGACCAGTGAGGTGTCTCCAGAACACAGTGAAGCAATCGAGCAGAGGAGTCTTTTCCTGCCGCCATCACGAAAGATAAGCTTCTGTGGCCAGAGCAGCTCAACACTATGTGCCCCCCCCCCCCCTCTAAAATTGACATTATATTAAACACAGAGGGACAATAAATTGTTTCAAATGACAGGAACTGTGAACTTTTCCCAATACTATTTCCACGATAATCAAACACTTGAAGTCATGATGACAAACAACAATCTAGCTTAAAAAACAAAACCAGTATTACCTCATAGTACTACTTCACAACTTATACACATAGGATAATACTAATAAATTATGTCAATACAAAGATCATATTTATAAATTGTGATTTCATTTGATTGTGATTCCTGGTTCACTGTGTAGTTGAATCAGGATATCTATTGTTGAAAGTAATTATTACATATATATTTGAAACTTTACACTTGACTCATTTAAGATAGTCTTATAGAGTGTTATATGTGTGTGAGTGTCACAGTGTTGTAAAGTGTTGTGGAATAAATTAAATTGTTTATCTGTCTGTTGTTGTTGTGACTTACACTTCATCATTTTCATAACCCTAGACATTCAACGTAGTCATCACAATATTCCAGAATAGGTCTGACTGAGATATAAATGTGGTAGCAAGTAAGGTCATCTGTAATACACCACACTATTAGATACAGATACCTTCACAGCTGATCTCAGTCAGTACACTAAGTCCCCTATAAATATTTATATCATCCCACTTTACCACAACAACCACCATACAATACCATCAAATCCACTACAATATTGGGGTCTTGTCCAGGGATAATTAGATAATCATAAATATTAGAATCTCCTGGTGGGAGAACTAAACTAGTGGGGACAAATTGTAAAAATTTAAAAGTGTCCCTTAAAATATAAAAGTGAAAAATCAAAGTTGGTGAATCTTCACAGCCAGTTAGTTAATTAATTAAGTAATTAGAATTACCTGGGCCTAGTTATTGATTAGAATTACCTGTCATTTGATTAATTATAATTACCTGTCATTTGATAATCAGAATTACCTGTCATTAAGTAATTAGATTTACATGGGTCATTGTTATTTTGTGTGATGGCTGAGCTGGCAAAATTCAGATCAGCTGCTGTGCTAACGGCGAAGGAAATGGGAATGGATGGTCAGGTTTTAATTCAGTATGTAACTTCTGAATGTGACAAGTATATTGAAAGGGAAGATAGGAGGTTAGCTGAAGAGAAGAGGTTACAAATTGAGGCTGATAGAGAACTTAAGAGGCTGCAGATTGAGGCAGAAGAAAAACGACAGCAAAGGGAAGCAGAAGAAAAAAGATTGACTGCCGAAAGGGAGGCAGAAGATAGAAGGTTACAAAGGGAGCATGAATTACGACTAAGGGAGCTGGAATTACAAGGCCATGCTCCTGAAAATGGTGCCAGCCCTTTTGCCTCAGATGCTACGCCCAGTCAGGGAGTCTTAAACTCGGCTATGGGGTTTCACTTAAACCATTTTGTTGAGAAAGACGATGACATCGAGGGGTACCTCAGTCGTTTTGAATTATTAGCTACTACATATGGGTTAGAGAGAGAGAGGTGGAGTTTAAAGTTATCACAGGGATTGAGAGGTACTTCTTATGAAGTCTTCGCAAAAATGAACAGAGAAGACCAAGACAATTATGACATGCTAAAGCAGGCTTTGTTATTAAGATACGAAAAAAATGGTGAATTTTACCGTAAGAAATTTAGAAATGCCAAACTGTTGTCTGGGGAGACATACCACCAATTCTCTGCCAGACTGGAAACCTATTTGGAGAAATGGACTGCTCTGGGGAAGACCCAAGATCTTAAAGAAATGATCATGATAGAGCAATTAAGAGAGTCCATGGCTCCAGACTTGAGAAAATTTCTCATGGAACAAGGTGCAGAGAGGTTGGGGGAGGTTTTAAAATGTCGCTGAGAGGTATCAGGCAGCCCAGGCAGAGGTAAGTGGCACTAAAAAGAAGCACATAGAAAATTTTAAAGCTCCACAGCAATTTAATAAATTTGATAACCGAGAACAGGGTAATAAAGGCAGGACAAACTTTGATAGGCCAAGAAATGACTATCATGACAGAAACTCACAGTTCAATGACCAAAAATATAATGAAAGAAAACCGTTAAACCAAGGAAAAAGATGGTGCAAATGGTGTAAGAAAGACAACCATAACACCGAATTTTGTAGAAGGAAACCTTCAAACATTGCTGCAATGAAGTCGGGGACTCAAAGATTAAAGGTTAATCCTAATGGACAGCAGGAACCTTATCACCCCCCAGTTTGTGAGGATGCTATTTGTAATGGGGTCACAATAAGGTGCCTTTATGATACAGGTTTGGATTATGATTCAGTTGTGAAGTCTAGCCTAGTGGACCCAAGTCAGTATACCACAGAAACAGTGGAAATACAAGGGGCGACTAAGGACATACCACTCATGACACTTCCCATCGCAAGGATAATGGTGAAAACTCGCTATGTGGAAGGAGAAATCAGAGCAGCAGTGATAGATGAACCAATCTACCCTCTGATATTGGGGTGTAGATACGTCTTCTTGGGGAATCCCGAGAGACCTGTGATCATGGCGACAGTACAGACCAGGTCACAGAAAAAGGAAGAAGAAGGTGAACCTATAAATGCTCATCCGGAGGAGATGAGGAAGGCGCAGGCTGAGGATAGGACACTCAAGCCATGTTTTAAAAAATTGCCCAAATGCCACACACCTCCAAGCAAAGGAGAATACTTTATGAAGAACAAATTATTATATAGGAAGGCCGGAACTGGAACTGGAACAAATGGTCACAACCAGCTGGTTCTTCCCACTTCATATAGGGATAAAGTGATGGAACTCGGGCATGCGATTCCCTTCAGTGGTCACATGGGGATCAGCGCCACAGGACAGCGTATAGCTTGTCATTACTTCTGGCCAGGGATAACGGAGGATATAAAAAGATATGTCAAATCCTGTCCAGAATGTCAAAGGGTAGCTCCAAAGCACTGGACTGCTCCTGCAACTCTAGGGGAAATGCCCATAGTGGGAACACCTTTTGAGAGGGTTGCAGTGGATATTGTGGGACCTCTCACTCGGACCAAGAGGAGAACAGTTACATCCTTACTCTGGTGGACACTTGTTCTATGTGGGGAGAGGCGGTAGCCCTGCCATCAATTGATTCAAAACATGTAGCAGAGGCACTACTTACAATATTCACAAGATTAGGATTCCCGCATCAAATCTTGACTGATAATGGCTCACAGTTCAAGGGGAAACTAACGGAAGAAGTTTTTAAGCTATTTCAAGCCAGACACTTTCATTGTAGTCCGTACCATCCACAAGGGAACGGCCAGGTAGAGAGGTTCAATGGGACTCTCATTTCTATCCTGAGGAAGCTGGCACACGAAAAACCGGATCTGTGGGATCAATTCATGCCCGCCGCGTTGTTTGCGTATCGGGAGGTACCACATAGTTCAACCTGGATGGCTCCCGCAACTCTGCTATTTGGGAGGCCAATAAAAGGTCCATTGGAAGCACTATTAAGGACCTGGACAGATGAGAAGGCAGAAGAGACTGTTACCTCATCGTATCAATATGTGAACGAACTGACCACTCGTCTGAAAGCTGGATGGAAACTGGCAAATGATAATTTGAGACAAGCCAGGAAGAAACATGCAGCATATTTTAATAGGAAGGCAAAGGACAGAGAATTAGCTGTGGGAGAGAAGGTGCTTCTTCTACTACCCGGCAGCCAGAATAAATTACAAATTGGATGGCTTACTTACTTACTTACTTACTTAGTCGTTCCTCTTCTACCGTGAGGTGTAGAGGTTTGGAAGAGAGAGCGCCAGACTATCCTATCGGCTGTCTTCTTCCTGGCCTGGTTCCATTCTAGTCCTCGGTCCTCAAAGATTGTCTAATGTTGTCCTCCCAGCGGACTCTGGGTCGTCCTGGAGGTCTGGATCCCTGGCTCTTTGTTTTCCATGCTTGTCGTGGTAGCAGATCTTCTCCCATTCTGCAGACATGGCCAAACCATCTTAGTTGGGACTGTTCTATTTGGGTCTGCAGCGGGTGGGATTTTAGGCCTTGACGTATCGTCTGGTTGCGGACCATGTCTCTTCTTGTTACTTCAACCACCTTCCTCAGATCCCTCATTTCTGAGGTTTGGATCTGGCTTTTGTGGGTTGTAGTCATTGCCCATGACTCGCATCCATATGTCAAGACTGGGACATAGGTGGAGCGGTATACAGCCATCTTCGTTTTCTTACCACAAATTGGATGGCAAGGTCCATATACGGTTCTAGAGAAGGTGTCTAGAACAAACTATAAAATTGACAAAAAGGGGAAGGAGAAAGTTTATCATGTAAACCTGTTAAAGAAGTATCTGGACAGACCACTCCAGGAAAGCACCCCCTTACTGACCATGGCTATCGCAACTCAAATGCAAAAGGAACCACTCACCTCACATGAATACCCATTACATCCTTGTGAAACAGCGGCACAAGTAAAAGTCAGTAAGCACCTGACTAAAAACCAGAGGGAGAGAGTTCAACAGGTTCTAGAGGAACATACAGATGTCTTAACAGATAAACCAGGACATACTAATTTGCTACAGTATGACATGAAACTGGTAGACTCAAACCCAATCTGTATGAGAGCCTATTCTATTCCGTTCGCGAAGGAGAAGGCATTGAAAGAAGAAATAGAATATTTGTTGAAGGAGGGGATTATTTCACACAGTGAATCATCTTTTAGCTCCAGTGTAGTTTTGTTGAGGAAACTGTCTGGGGAACACAGACTGTGCATAGATTACAGGAAACTGAATGCTGTCACAGAAGGACAAGTGGATCCATTACCAGATACAAAACAGTTATTTGCCAGATTAAACAAGGCAAAATACTTTTCAAAGGTGGATCTTAGTAAAGGCTATTACCAGATTCCAGTGAAGCCTGAAGTGAGACCTTATTTAGCGTTTAGCACCTCGGAAGGACATTATGAATTCAATATGCTACCATTCGGATTGAAAAATGCTCCGAGTGTATTTTCAAGGATGATGCGCAAATTGTTGGATCCCTTGAATAACCCATGTATCACGAATTTCATGGATGATATTCTCGTCGCCACAGAGACATTTGAAGAACACATTAACTCTCTAAAAATGTTATTTGATAGGCTTAGGGAGGCGAACTTAACTGCTAGGCCAACAAAATGTTGTATTGGATGCAAAGAGTTGGAATTCTTGGGACACACTGTATATCAGGGTAACATGACCCCTGACCCCAAGAACTTGGAAAAACTGCAGAGAGCACCTAGACCACAAACAAAAAAGGATGTGTGATCATTCGTGTCGTTATGTGGATTTTACCAAAAATATATCAAAAATTTTAACTCTATTTGTGCTCCTCTGACTGATCTGACTCGCAAGGGACTTCCAGATAAAATTGTTTGGACTGCGCAATGTGAATTAGCTTTTCAAGAGTTAAAGGATAAACTCACTAGCAAGCCTATTCTCAAATTGCCTGATTTGACACAGGACTTCGTGGTGAGAACAGATGCAAGTAATGTAGGCCTCGGGGCGGCTTTGTTGCAAAGGTCATCTTCACCCGATGGGGAACTGAACCCAGTCGCTTATGCAAGCCGCAAATTGAATAAAGCGGAGCAAGGATATTCCACAAGCGAAAAAGAATGTTTAGCGTTAATCTGGGCGATAAAAAAGTTTCAAATCTATCTGTATGGTAGGACTTTTGTGGTCCAGACGGATCATCAGCCCCTGGTATTCTTATCTCAGGCTAAGCATGAAAACGCAAGATTGTTGAGGTGGTCTTTATTATTGCAACCTTATCAGTTTATTATCGAATACATCCCAGGGTCATTGAATGTCGGTGCAGATTTCCTCAGTCGGCACCCCTGTGATCAAGATTAGAGTAGTGGCAATCGTGAGGAGTAATTTTATCTATGTGTATCACTGGTTTTGGAACTTGCCGTAGTGCATGTTCTCAGGTGGGGAGATGTGTGATGAATTTACCATGATACAACGTTAAAATATCTCCAAATTTAACGATAAAATGTAGGGATAAAAATAATGCGTAAGATAGTAGGAGACATGCTCGCCCATGCCAGCCTTTCCCGCCGCCATTTAAAACTAACGAGTTAGAAGTGCAGACGAAACGTTTACCCTTTGTAGACGGGAGAGAAACGGAGGACACCAAAAGGAAAAATATGACTGAACACGTGTTTGAAGATCGCAAGGCTAAAAGACGCAATTGGTAGTAAAAGAAAAAAATTCACGTCACTAGTTGACAGAAGGTAAGGAAATGGACAAAAAAACGACTTTAGCTCGTGTCAGAAACAGTCATTTCTTGGACTTTTACGATACTTGATTGTTATTTGAATTCAGCGGCAAACGCCGTGGAGAAGGTTCTCGAACATATTTAAAAAAAACAACTAACCTTGAAAAAGTAACTTTTTCTTAATAATAATGTTAGGAATATAAAACCTAGCTAGTTTGATAGCCCGTCTTGAGCAGAGAAATAATATACTTTAAATTATACAGACGGATAGATAATAAGGAAGATATTGACAAAAGACTGTGTTGTTCATATCAGACGAGCGACTGCACTGTTAAAAAATGTCACTTAAGTTTCAAAATTTTCGTCCTTGAGACGCAATTGCTAAAATCGAGCTGTAATGGAAGAGAGGGGTAAGGTGGAGAATTGTGGCTAAAAATAACTTCGGAGGCAGAAGTGTGTAGGGTATTGCATGGAGTTGGTCCAAGAACCAAGCGTGTTTTTTATGAAAAAACAAGTAGAGACAGACGGACCAACAGACAGTAATACATACTTGACTGAGAGCTGACTGAAATTTGACTTTTGGTTGTAGGTTTGAAAGTTAGGGGGGAAGTCGGTGATTGGATGAATGAAATCATATTGGCAGGACAGAGATGCGCATTTTTGCCATTCGTTACAAGACTGTCCAGAGGCACAGTGGTGTAGTACCTGTGGTGTTGTTTCCAGAAGATAATACATAATTTTAGTGGGACGCCATCAGATAGACAGCAGCTCAGCTGAGTTTTGCTAGCATTTAACTGTGTTCTGAATTCTGAATTTTGAGTTTCTGTTTGGCACTGAAGAGGTGCCAAATGCTGTTGTGATATACACAAGCGTGGACCAGTACAGTCTAACATTGTGTCAGAGCAGCCGTATATTGTCCCCCAGCACGGAGAGGAGGGGCCACCAGACTCTTGTACAAGATCGACGCAGTCGAGATAAGTGAGATCTGGCCTGCTGGAAGTTCACCAACTGATTTACCAACGAATTTATCAACTAATTTATCAACTAATTCACCATCTAATAAAGACATACCATTGTGGGAAAATAAACCATGTATTCATCCCATAAGTCAATGGACAATGTTTGGTAGTCACAACTGGGCGTGATGATACCACCCCAACAGTACATCCAGTAATAGTTCTCCTGGGACAATCTAATATAATTAATATTAACCAGACTTATAACATACCTTTGTAATCACATTCCATTTTATTATGTCATCTAATTATGCATTCCATTTATAACTCCATAATATTTCATATGTTCTGACCAACAAACATTTGGTTCAGAACAAATAAATTTAACAAAAGATTTAATATTTAAAAACTAAAACAGCCTGAGTTAGTTCAGTGTGTTATAAATTGTATTATTATTAGTATTAGACTTATTAAATATCTGTGTGTGTGGGTAATCTACTACAACACGTTACATTTCAGTACCCTAGACTTTTTAACGTAGCTACATTCATAATAGTAAAAAAGAGATATGTTTGAGGTCGTAAGTGGTAGTACGAAGGGCCTTCTGTAATTCACATCTACATTTATCTCAGGAGCCTTCACAGCTGACCTCATACATCACACTAGGTAACACAACCACATCTTCTGTCTGCCACTTCCTGGTCTGGTCTTCGTGACGAAGAATGAAGATTGAAAAAAGCAGTGTGCAAATTTCAAAACGCGCTAGGTTTTAATTTTGAAATTTTTCCCACGCAAACATTTAAGCTTGTGGGGTTCTCTTGGGTTAAACCCAACCATAATTAAGGTTAGGCCATATTCTAATTTTAAACTAACCACAAGTAATGCTTCTGATTTTTAGCAAACTATCCCCCTACTCATCGCCATTAAAATTATGGCGCGGCCATATAAGGTAATGGCACTTAAGTGTTACATTTACCCACATCATGTCATACGACCTGCCCTAATTATTAAATTTGATAAATCTTCTCCAAGGTTGCACCCTCTTTTCCCATCCCTGTGTATTACAACAAGGCATCTTGCTTAAGAGAGACCTGCTGGAAATGATTACGTGGTATGTCTCGCCCTAATTTTCCAAGATTATTATAAGTCAGACAACCTTAAGGTTGGGCCGTATTTTCGACATTTTTTTTTAAGGCCCGGATGAAAAGGGGGGGGGGGAAGCAAAGATAATATATAAAATTTTGCCCCGTTTTTGGCGAGGCGCGTCCCTTTCAACATAGTCGGTTATATTAGGGCGCGTTTCCAAATATAAAAGACCTTTAGGTCTGATGACTAATTCGGCATTGTTGGTTTTTAGAATCTCTTTTTGTATGAGAAAGGGAAACACAGTGTACTCATTTGTGTGGACCCATTGCGTAAAATAAAAAAAAACCAGATGAGGCAACGCCAAATGCTGGAGTAATGGCGAACCATATGACTTACTGTATGGGAGGAGTAGAATGTTAACCGACAGTAGGGCACAGAACTGAGGTGACACCAATCACTGCATAGTGCAGTAATCGAGAAGTTGTAACGTATTGTCCTGGTTAGAATGTTAGTTTACGGTTAGGAGAGGGGAGTAAACGAGGTAATTTTTATATCTGTTCATTGAAAGTTACAATGAAACATCTGAGAGAAGCCTGAGACAGATGTTTCAAAGAAGAAGACAGTTGGTGAAGATTGAGAACGTATACAGGAAAGAACTTTCTGTGTCCTGTTCCTTCCTTTTTTGGTTGTGTTATTGTTGTTGTTGTTGTTTTTTTTTTTAAATAACGGTCTTAAGTTGCCTATTAGCTCACACCAGTTTTGAAGCTTCCAAAGATCTAAACGACTACCCGGTACAGAGAAACAACTGTCATTTATACTATTTATACCAACATTGTGCTGTCAGTGTCAGATCTCGGCATTAACCAACGAACAAGGAAGAAAAAAATATCACAATTTGAAAAACATGTGTGAGAAAAGCAGTTAAATTAGACACGAACAAGCGTAATGAAAAACGCAGAGACATCATTGAGAGAAGAGAAATGATGGGTTGATTCGGGTGATGTGAAAGGGTCAAACTCGGCCAACCAGCTGCAAGATGTCCTTAGTGAATAAACAGCGACCAGGAATAGAAGGCGGCCCAGGAGGAGGTAGATCGAGAAGACTTAATTATGCCAACTATGCAAAAGTTTGAAAAATAAACAGAATATGTGTAAAAGGAAGGTAAAGGAACCCGTTACACGCCCATTGAGGC
Organism: Oreohelix idahoensis; assembly: GCA_024509875.1. Taxonomy (NCBI): domain Eukaryota; kingdom Metazoa; phylum Mollusca; class Gastropoda; order Stylommatophora; family Oreohelicidae; genus Oreohelix; species Oreohelix idahoensis. The sequence goes on along the minus strand of JAMPIV010022421.1, from coordinate 83,539 downwards.
ATATTGGGAATATGGTGTTAGGCCCATATTATCTTGACCGTCGGCACACGAGGGGTGATGTGGTCGGCATCACGCCGGCCGCCTTAACCTTCCCAGAGAATATGTGTAGTATTTACTAAAAGGCAGATACGAAAACGGTAGGTTATTGAGAAGGGAGTAACGAGGACTTCAGCCATCCTCTGTCTACAATCTTCACCGCCTAGTAGTGTTACACACCATTTATTTGACATGTTAGCGTGGCAAAGAAAATAAAAGGTAAATATAGTCATATGACAGATACTGTCGTAGGGGAATGAAGTGTTAGAGACTCAATACACTTGGTTTCAGCTATGAGAGGTGAGGTGACCATTTCCCTTTCTCGCTGCCTCTGGCTTCCATAATTCAGTTCACAGCTACAGCTCGTTTGTGATCCGTTCATATATAACTGCCTGGAATGCTTTGGCATCGCATTCGTAGCAAACGTACACACCCTGCCTGAAGCATCATTTGCTGTATTTCTGATTCCTGTTGTGCCAAAATTGTTTCCCTAGTCCCAACAATTACCGTGGGCTTCTCACTACGAGAATGCCAGCTTCCCACGTGACTTAGACCTCTGTGGTGCTATCCGGTACGGCGTTTTCACACTAAGACATTTTATACATCCAAGTTTTTCTTCTTTCTCTAATTATGTAGGCTTGAATTTTATGTAGGCTTGAATTTCTTTGCAGTCGACTTTCGTCGGTGAATGGCATGTTGTACATCACGATGAAGCATCCAACAATAATCGGCAAGCATGGTCACACTCCACCGTCCTTGATAACGTGACTCCATTACGGCGATATCTTGATGGAATCGTTCTCCATGTTCATCGCTGACTTCGCCAAGTTTGTCAGGGAAAAAGTCATGATGCGAATCGAGCAAATGGATTTTGAGGGACATGTTACAGCCCATAATTCTGTATGCATCTATGCACTGCTTAACAATATGCACATAGTCGACAGATTTGTGATTTCCCAGAAAGTTATCGATGATCGATTTGAATGCCATCCATGCGCGAAGTTCACTACCATGTAACAAGTTCTCGAATTGTTTGTCTGCAATAACTTTCCTAATCTGAGGTCCTACAAAGATACCTTCCTTTATCTTTGCATCGCTAACTTGCGGAAACTTTTCTCGAAGATAAGTGAAAGCTTTGCTCGTTTTATCTAACGCTTTTACGAAATTCTTCATGAGCCCCAACTTTTATGTATCGGTGGTAAAATGATGCTGTCTTTGTTAACTAATGGCTCGTGTATTACATTTTTATGCCCGAGCTGCATACGATCCCTGATAGGCCACACCTTACTTGCATAATGTTCCTGTCTGTTGCGGCTGTCCCATTCACATAGGAAGCAACAAAATTTAGTATACCCAGTCTGCATGCCCGTGAGAATTGCAATGACCTTTAGGTCTCCACAAATCCGCCATTGGTAGTCATTGTACTTTATTTTTGCCAAATGTATATCCATATTGTCATACGTTTCTTTCATATGAACAGAGTAGGCGACTGGAATTGATGAAAATAAATTTCCGTTATGCAATAACACGGCTTTTAGACTAGTCTTGGAAGAGTCGATGAAAAGTCGCCATTCGTTGACTATGTGCTCATGACCGAGGTGCACCATTAGACCGTTTACATCTTTGCAATAGCAAATGTCATCATCCATCTCAAAGTATTGAACAAGTTCTCTGTGTCTATGACGAAATTTAGATATCGGAGTATTGGGCGCTAAAAGATTCCATTCTTTGAGTCGCGAACCGAGTAATTCCGCTTGTCCCTTGGTAAGAGCGAGATCACGTATTAGATCTGAAAGTACTGAATGGTCAATTAAGTGAACACCATCATTCACCGGTATATAATCCGAGTCAGAATTAGTTTCTAAAGCAGGTAAACTATCAATTTCTGAAGGTTCATTCACGTCCAACGGATATTGTTCTGGTGGAACTGGGATCAGACACGTGATTGGATCATGAGGCACTGGTTTCGAAACCGATTCAATATTTGGATAAACCACAGACTTTCTAGTTTTAAAAGTGAAACCATGGATATTTGTCAAGCAGAAGTAACAATCAGTAGCGTGATTTGTCGGTTCACGCCATATTACTGGCACTCCAAAAGGCATCGACTTATGCTTCAGCGATTTTCGTAACCAACCTGCCAATGTATTTGCACAAGTCGAACAAACTGCATTTGGCTTCCAAGATTTATTTGCATCATCAACTTTCGAATCAAAATAAAGTTCATATGCTTTCTTTAGTAATGGTGTAAAGTTTTTCTGGTGAACACGATCGGTAAAATATCCGCACACGTAACAGAACAGATCAGCCGAATTTCTACAACTTCTAGAAGCCATATTGTGCTCAGAATTATTTCAAAATACAGTAACTATTTGAAAAATAGCGTAACATATGTCATGCATCTTTTTGCAGTATAAAAAGTAGAATTATTTTGCATTTTATTAATTTTTAATAAGTTATATAGTAAAAATGAAACGGAGCAAATAACGGTTTCCCAAAAATATATTTATTCACAAATATCTTAAGAACCCGATGTGATAGAGATAAACGGATTTCAGATTTGAAATCAGCGCAAGAAACTGACCTAAGAACACTTATTCTTATATAAGAAAGAAAAATGTTGTATGTCAGTGTAACTAATGTGCTCGGCGTCCCAGTTGACATGCTTGCGTACGCAAATAAACATAGTCTAGGGAAATCCGAGATCTATGAGTAGTAAATTATAAACGAAAATAGGTAAAAAGTAGACATTCGTAAGAAAGAAAAGAGGGCACTAGACAACAGAAAAGTAAGGAAGTGATATGTACATCGGGGATTTGAACCAAGGAGCATCCCAACGGCAACATCGCCTTGTTGCAAGAGAGAATAATGACATGGCACACGCACAACTAAGCACCTCTTAGTTACTTCGGTAATATTATTGTGAACACTGATCATCTGTTTATGATGGAGCTATAATCAGTGTTATGTAGAGCGGACTTTAGGCTGAGTGAACTTCACATTTCTTTTTATTTGGGGTTGTTGTTGTTTAACTAGGGCTGCTGAGCTTCTCGCTCTTTAGCAGCCAATACCAAGTTGAAGACTCCTTAGTATTATCTACACTGTAGATCTAGGCTTTTCCTGTGGCTGTTCTGCCATTCCGAAACGTGTTGAGTTGAAGTCATGAGCTCCAGTTTCTCCAGCCTGGCTTGCATTTAAAAGATCGACACATCTGGTCCCAAGCAAGGAGTAAGAAGTGCGTGGCATACTGTGCATTCCCCACCATCCAAGGGGGCTCTCCAACTATGCAGAGCTAAAATACTGTCCTCTGGTTCTGGGCTCTCCCAACAAATTGTCACGTCCTGCCCAGAGCCACTTCTTAGTTTCCCCTGCCTATCGAAGGGTCCACAGTGAGATCCTTCTGCCTGCAGTCAACCAAGTCAAAGCCAAAGAATTATGGCTGGGGCTCACGTGACTTCTCCAAGCTTAGTGTGCAATGCTGAGTTCTCAACAAGTTTCACCACAGGGGGAATCCCTGGAAGTGTGTGGATAATTTCAAGAGTCAGTGAGGATGTAATTAGCCTCACAGACATAGGTTCACTTCCACGTACATATATTGTAGCATTGCGCATAGCTGGTGGTCATATAAGGATGACTCCTGATATGCCTCCATGCATATTTGGGGGTGAGGGGGGGAAGGGTTACTCTTCTACCTTTCTTCTATAGGGTTCCCCCAAACCACAACACCTCTCCCCAGTATGTTAAGTTCAAGCTAATGTCTTGTTATAATGATAACTTTTACTAGTGAGCTGTGTGATTAATGTTTTTTTCCTACAGTATCTTTTTTCTGTCTGTAGTCTCCAAATTAATTGGGTTTTTTCTGGTTTTCTTTCAGTTAAAAAAAAAAATTGCTACTTTTATTAGTTTGTTTTGTTTTTTTACCTGGTTTTGTATCTTTTTTTAAATTACATATGACTATCTGACATGTAAAACAGCAAAGGCATCCTTTTGTTCCATCCTGTACATAATATGTAAAAACAAACACAGACCTGTGGAATAGAACCACTTAACAACCAATACAGCTGGAGATTAAGAGAGAAGATAGAGATAGACTGGACAGACCCACAGGAAACTACAAAACGGTATAAGTAGACATACACTTGAGTGGAACACACAGGGAAAGAGAGAAAAGTGGAGTGGGCAAGGAAAACCTGAAAAAGAATGGTGGAAGAGAACACCAAGGAAGTGGAGATTTCATGGGCAGAGCAGAAAAAGGCATCTCATAATAGAAATTAATGGTCAGCAATAATTACAGCCCTGTGTACCTCATGGAAAGAAATGTAATGATGATGCATCCTGTAGTGAAGGTATACAGTTTTGACATGATGTTGATGGTAATGTGCCATATTAGGATGATTGTACATTTTGCATTGAATAAGCTAATTTTATTTCTCCTGGAACAAATCTGCTGTTACATGTCGGGTAGGTGGATTTGGAGGCAGATCTGGCTTTTGTAGTATAGGAACACATGGAGCCTGATAAACAAAAGATAAAACTACCATATAGAAAATCAGTAACTATGAACAGCAAAAGGAACAGTTCTCTGTATTAACTTTAGCTTGGATCTGATTTTAGACTAATTTAACATCAGATAAAGTGATCTTACTACCATCTTTGTGGGTATTTCATGTAGTTTGTTTTTAAAGTTGGAGTAAATGAATTGCTGTTACAAAGATCATTGCGAATTATGTCTTATGATATTATGAGCCTAATAATTCTGCACTCTTTAAAGATGAGTTTCTATATCACGGCCGTGTCATTGGGTCGGAGTATGTGTGATGAATGGTGGAGATTGTTAGAAATGTGTTGCAGTTAGCTCAAAAGGAAATTGAGAGAAATGTGCTGTATATAGTTTATAAGGTCCTTATGTAGGGCAGGCATTAACACACCATCTGCTGATCTACACAACTTTGCTCCTATCAACATTTCTGTCCCAGTAATTGAGATACTTAATATTGCACAGGCATGTGGGGTGAAGCTTTGTGCTCTCCACTGACTAACCTTTTAAACCGGATGACAGAAGAGCATGTCTGTAGCATTGATAATGCAGTTGTGGGCTTCGTTAATTTGAGATGAGGGAAGAATGAGAAAACTGGGAGAAGAAAAAAAGTAGTGGAGCAGACATGTGCTAGTCCATAGCTGTCATATGTTTTAGACTGCCTTGTGTATTTTAATGCAGATTTTGGTATTTTTTTTGTTTAATGATCACGTTGGATTAAATATTTTTTTAAATTCTAGATTACTTGGGGGTTGTTGCTGAGAGGAAATTCCTTTTTGACTTTTACACATCTTAAAGGAACTTTTTTTTTTCATGGTTACGTTTATTGTTACAATTTTACACTGGCGTAGGGAAAGTCAACACGCCATAGTGCCACATTTACAGACCAATAGAAGGAAAATTGATTTTATGTAACCAGCCATAAAATATATAAATTATATATAAACATAGTACTTATTTGTAAGGTCGAAATGCTCATGATTTGAATTAAGCACACACGTTTTTTTCATTTTAGTTAATGTGTATCTTTTTGAGTCTTGCATTCATTTATTCAACAAAATACAGACATCGAGAAAGCCAGTAGCCCAGGTTAAGAGAAATAGAGAAAGAGCAAAAAGCACATGGATATGAAGGGGTTAAAGAAGACATGGATAGACCTTGAATGGATAATACAGGACAAGAAGGGAAAGGATCCTGTTTACAAGACCATTGAGGCATATTGGGAATATGGTGTTAGGCCCATATCTTCTTGACCATCGGCACACTAGGGGTGATGTGGTCAGCATCATGCCGGCCGCCTTAACCTTCCCACAGTTGCTCTGGTACCCAATTCATGAGGCTGGGTCGACCCCCAAGCCGTTTGCGGTCTAAAAAATCCCACCTCAACTGGGGATCGAACCATGGACCACCGAGCTAAGAAGCCAGTGCACTAACCACTGCGCTACCGCGGCTCCCACAGGACAAGAAGGCTTGGCATGTATTTGTTGAAGGCATGTGCTCCAGGAGGAGCTGAAAGGTAATGAGTAAATGCAGTGACTCTGGTCTTGAGTTATGGAAGGCAAAGGCAGCGAGGAAGGGAACTGGTCACTCCACCTGTCAAAGCTGGACCTAATTTAGTGAAGTCTCTAACACTCCACTCCCTTATGGAAGTATCTGCCTATCATGATATAGATTTACCTTTACCTTTTATTTGGAAATGGATATACTTCCATTATTAAATGCTACTGTATTGGTCTGAGTGCATAAAGAAGGTAAACAAGACATAATGAAGTGAGCAAAGATAATGTTATGTGAAGGAAAAAAAAGCTATTCATCATTACGGAGGAAAAATTAATAAGTGAAAACTGTTACATTCATTTTAATTTAACTTGCTTATCCACAGACACAATTTTCAGCAGTGGGCTCATACTGAATAAAGCAGAAAGAATTACAAGAACAAAAACTTCGTAGCATCTGTTGCAACACGCTGTACATTTCGGATCAGCTGTGTTTCAAATCATCTTGTTTACAGACACAAGATGGCAGCCCGCCCAGTGTCAGGCATAACAGTAAGTTTATGTTCTTTACTGTACCTGTAATGATTTAATTGATTTATGATGTTTAGCTATTACTTTAATCAGTATTTATATTGTTTGTTCTGTCTTCACGGTTCATATTGGTCGTAATAGATATCCCACCACGTCAGTCCTGTTAGTTGGTGATATTGTCTGAAAATCCATTTCCAGTCCTCTTAATAATATTGTCCTTTAGTGCATACCATTGCTTTAAACTTTGTAATCCTGTGTGTCACACTTTCCGAGGCAATCGAGGCACATACACCAAGTTATATACGGTTACTGATTGCAATGATATGTGGATTTGGAGAACCAGATGATGTACCTGAACTATGGGAAAGACATAAGCAGGGCATGAGAGAAGATTTCATAAGACGTTACTCTGAAGAAACTGGCCCTGTCTATGCTCTTGCAGAAATAAACAAAATGTTGAAAAATTATGGTCTGAGCCTTCAAAAAGTGCATCTACCAGCTGTTAAAAAGATGGCAGCACCTCTGCATGTGCAATTATTTTACGTTTTGGAAGAACAAGCCAAAGCGATCGCAAATAGAGAAAAATTAAACAACGAACAAAAAATGGTATTTGACATTATTCTTGACGCTATTTACAATAAGTCAAATATTAATCATAACTGTTGTTTTTTTTTAGATGGTACGGCTGGAACTGGAAAAACATTTCTTTACTCAACTATACTACACACCATACGAGGCAAGGGAGATGGCGTTACTTCTGTTGCGTCTACAGGTATTGCAGCAACTTTATTAGCTGGAGGCAGAACTGCTCACTCTATGTTCAAGATACCTCTGCATCTGAATGCAACTTCAACAAGCAATTTAAAGCCGAACACAGAGGAGGCTAAGGCACTTCTACAATCAAAACTGATAGTGTGGGACTAAGCACCAATAACTCACGTTCACGCCTTTCAGGCAGTAGACAGACTACTGTGCAATCTGACAGGATTAGACAAGTCTTTTGGAAGGAAAGTTATACTACTAGGCAGAGACTTCAGGCAAATCTTACCTGTGATACTACGAGGTTCAAGATCTCTAACAGTTGCCAGTTGTATAAAGACATAGGCTATGGACCCAGTTCCATGTACTGAAACTTACACGTAATATGTGAACAATAACAAGCGAGAAAGAATTTTAGACTGGCTATTAGAAGTAGGCGATGCAAGAAGTGGTGCAACTATAAGTTTGCCTACACCCTGTTTTTCACACACACAAGACCCTGTAGAACAACTCTATGGTGACATTAACTTCAACACTGTAACATCTCAGCAACTCATAGGCAGAGCAATACTAAGTGTTACATATGAGGATTCTTTGGAACTGAACAACAAAGTGTTAGACTGTATTCCCGGAGAAGAGACTGTTTACAAAAGTGTGGATACTGTAGCAAACGAGGAACCAAGTGACCGTCTTGGCATACCTTGAAGAATTTCTCAACAGATTAATACCAACAGGAATGCCTCCTCATGAGCTAAAACTGAAAGTAGGTGCTGTAATCATGCTACTATGGAATCTTATGCCATCAAGGGGACTCTGCAATGGAACAAGATTGATAGTTACGCATCTGCATAGACACATCGTTATGTCGCGAAATTGGTTTCAAGCCATTGCAAACGGGTTCAGTTAGATTTATAAACCCATCAACGATCGAACGACCGCTTTCAAAATGGCGGCGTATCACCGAAATGTGTATCAGACAGGAAATCGCCAAGGATAAATAAAAGCAGAAGGGAATCAGTATGAAAAGGATTTTACATTTCAGTACAGGGGAGGAGTGTGTATAACTGCATATAAGAAGGAACGGTAGGAAGTTCTCATTTACGGAGATATATGCGTATTTCGGCTGCCCACAGTTACGCTAAAAGCGTGTAACCCACTTCTGTTCTAAATATTAAAATCAATAAATAACAGTTTGGGAATTTACATGGATAGGAAGATAGAGTTTTATCAGCTGTATAAAACTAGATAAGATGGAACAATATGGATATTATATATGCCGAGAATGATAAAGGCAAAATTTCAGTCGACGCACAGATCGGCTGAAATCAAGGTTCGGGAAGGATTTCTCAGGCCTAGGTTTAGCTGTGACGTCGGTACTCTCCGATACGTCCGCGCTATACATATTTAAAGCGTATCGGTAAAACTGGAGGGATACACAACGAAGTAGGTTTGAGACAGACTGGAGGCAGAGTTTCGCCACGACCCATGAATTGTGAGCGGATCGCCAGAAACATTTTTAAGTCCAGTATCTGAAGTCTGAGGGTTCCATGAAATAACTCAAACCAGACTGTCCAGTATCAGAAGCCGGTGTAGTTCATCCGAGGCAATCCCACAAAAGTGCAGGACCCCAAAGAGTGAACTTCAACTGGTCATTGGCATCCCTACTGTTGGGCCTACCAAGTCTGATATCAGCAAAGGACAGTTTCAGCAGTATCAAGTTGGAAAGATAAGTGTCCTGTTTGACACTGACCACCTATATATGTGAAACAGCCCATAGTTGAAAACAATAAGTAACCATACAGAAACTCAGTCAACTGATGACAGTTATCCTTAAATTCAAAGGACTAATAACAGTGATTTCAGTAACTTTATTATTTAAGATCTTGAAGTCTAAACAGACAATAATAGTAATTGTGTGAATACTTATATATATATATATATATATGTGTATGCTCTTTTCCAACTAGTAGAAATAGAATATTAGTGTAATTATTAAACTATTTTAACTGTACCTGAGGATTTATTCACTTCTTCCATTTTGTGGGTTCAGTGAATGTACATTTTACTTATCCCCTAGAATATAAGTAATCATAAGATAGTCACAGGGAGGAGACACCTTAAATTCTGGTTCTACTTCTTACCAACTGGGCCAGGGTTTTCACAGTCTGACTATTTTTATGATAACAATACACCAGTGCTTATTTCTAAGACTGGGGTATTACTTGTAAGGTCAGAACTCGTTACTGGCATACTCTTACATAATAAATACTTTTAAATAACCTCCCGCTACAGTGGGGGCTCGTCCGGGATATATCTTTGATATTCCTGAGCCAACTTTCCATTTCTGCTGTGTAGAAAATTTTGTTTTGTAAAATTTTTTGGAAAGAGTAACATAGTAGGAAATAATTATATTGTTAGGAGTACCATTGAGTACAGATAAAGAAAGCTGTTTCATATATGGTGAAGTCAGTTTAATTAACTTTAATTTTAACTAAGTTAATTATATTGTAGTAAATTAGTTTGAGTAAGATCGCTTGCCCTACTAGACTACAGATACATCATGGCTGACTTGGTCAAATTTAGGTCTGCTACACTGCAGGTGGGAAAAGAGCTTGGCATGGATGGTGACGCTTTGATCCGGTATGTCACGACGGAATGTGAAAAGTACACCGAGAGAGAAGCAAAGCAATTAGAAGCAGAGAGAGAAACAAAGAAATTAGAAGCAGAGAGAGAAGCCAAGAAATTAGAAGCGGAGAGAGAAGCCAAGAAATTAGAAGCTGAGAGAGAAGAAAGGAGGTTACAAGCAGAGAGAGACCATGAGCTGAAAATGAGACAGCTTGATCTTGAACTTCAGGCTGGGACTATCACCCATGGTAATAGCTCACCTCATTCTGCGAACAGCTCTTTTCAGAACACAGCAAATGGGGCCATGAACTTCCACCTAGATCCATTTGTTGAAAAGGAGGACGCAATTGAGTCGTACCTGGATAGGTATGAAAGGCTAGCCTCTACATATAGACTGGAAAAGGAAAAATGGAGTCTAAAGTTATCCCAGGGATTGAGAGGTATTGCATATGATGTGTTTCTGAAACTCCCCAAAGAAGATCAGGAAAATTATGAAATACTAAAGCAAGCCTTACTGATCCGGTATGAACAGAACTCAGAGGCATATAGGAAGAAATTTAGAACTTCTAAACCTCTACCTGGAGAAACATATAACCAGTTCTCAGCTAGGCTAGAAACGTATTTGTTGAAATGGAGTAGTTTAGGTAAGTATCAGAAAACCTATGAGGATCTGAGATAAATGATTATGTTAGAGCAAGTGAAAGATTCCATGTCTCAAGAAATGAGGAAATTCCTTATGGAACAAGGAGCAGAGAGGCTGGAAGACACTTTGAAATGTGCAGAGAGATACCAAGCAGCTCAAGCTGAATTGGTAGGAACAAAAAGGAAGCAGGTAGAAGGATATAAGCCACCACCGCAGAATTCCCAGTTTGACCAGAAGGATCATCCATACAGAAATAAGCCAAGATGTGATAATAAGGACAAGAACCCTCAGACTCAGGAAAATAAACCCTACAAACAGGGAGATAAGTGGTGCAAATTTTGTAAGATGAGCAACCACAACACTGATGAATGTGGGAGGAAAAAACCCCTTCATCATGCTGCATGTTTACAGGTGAGGACTTCTGTTAGGAAGGAACTGACTGTGAGTCAGAATAGCCTCCATCACCCACCTACCCAGGAGATAGTGACTGTGAATGGCAAACACGTCACAGGAATGTATGACACAGGTTTGTCCTATGACGCAGTCGTGTGTGCATCTCTGGTGTGCCCTGAACAAATCACCACAGAAACAGTAGATATTCAAGGGCCACTAAAAGGAACATCACCCCTTACTTTACCCATAGCAAAGATTCATGTCAGTTGTCGCTATGTGGAAGGGGAGATAAATGCAGCAGTGTTAGATGATCCCTTTTACCCCCTAATGTTGGGGCGTAAATATGTTTTCTTGGGAGACCCTGTAAAACCTATGGTTATGGCAGAAATCCAGACCAGGTCTGACTCCAGGAACATAGAGAGGGACACCAAATTAACATTTCATTCGACTGAAATGAAACGGGCTCAAGAAGCAGACAGCACGTTGAAGCCTTGTTTTGGCAAATTATCAAAAACACATAAAGCTCCAAGGAAAGGACATTTCTATATGGAACATGGACTCTTGTACAGGAAAGCTGGAAGAGGGACGAAAAGTCATGGTCAAATCGTTGTACCATCCACCTATAGGAATAAGGTTATAGGCTGGGGACACATATCAACTTTGAGTGAACACCTGGGTAATGGTGCCACAAAACAAAGAATAGCCACCCAGTTCTACTGGCCAGGTATTACGGAAGACATAAATCAGTATGTACATTCCTGTCCAGAGTGCACCTATGTAGATTCAGAAAGTCGACGGAAGAGTCTTCATCAAAAATCTACAAGCAAACCAGCAATCAGGGGTACTCCCGAGATTTGCACGGGAGGGGAAAGGAAACATCCCACACAGGTTCAATTGCAGTCTGAACCCCATGCGCTGGAAAAAAGGAACAAATCACGTAGCGAAAATCAAAAACCTACGGATTTGCGAGGGAAAACCACATCCAACTATCAACGAAAAGAGGGCGGTAAACTTCATGGGAAACCTACCGACCCCGTTTCACCAGCAGTAAGAGCCTGGATGAAAAGCCGAACAGGAAGGAGAGAGATAGTAAAGGATGAATATATTCTTGGAAAACAGAATGTGGGCGCAGATTTTCTTAGTCGTCATCCCACAGAGCTTGAGGAGGATAGAAGGAAGGAAAACTAACCTCGGAATGGTCGATTTGCAATTGTCTTGTACCCAATAGTTAAGCTAGATATCATCCAGCTTAAAATATGGGGGAGCTATGTCGCGAAATTGGTTTCAAGCCATTGCAAACGGGTTCAGTTAGATTTATAAACCCATCAACGATCGAACGACCGCTTTCAAAATGGCGGCGTATCACCGAAATGTGTATCAGACAGGAAATCGCCAAGGATAAATAAAAGCAGAAGGGAATCAGTATGAAAAGGATTTTACATTTCAGTACAGGGGAGGAGTATGTATAACTGCATATAAGAAGGAACGGTAGGAAGTTCTCATTTACGGAGATATATGCGTATTTCGGCTGCCCACAGTTACGCTAAAAGCGTGTAACCCACTTCTGTTCTAAATATTAAAATCAATAAATAACAGTTTGGGAATTTACATGGATAGGAAGATAGAGTTTTATCAGCTGTATAAAACTAGATAAGATGGAACAATATGGATATTATATATGCCGAGAATGATAAAGGCAAAATTTCAGTCGACGCACAGATCGGCTGAAATCAAGGTTCGGGAAGGATTTCTCAGGCCTAGGTTTAGCTGTGACGTCGGTACTCTCCGATACGTCCGCGCTATACATATTTAAAGCGTATCGGTAAAACTGGAGGGATACACAACGAAGTAGGTTTGAGACAGACTGGAGGCAGAGTTTCGCCACGACCCATGAATTGTGAGCGGATCGCCAGAAACATTTTTAAGTCCAGTATCTGAAGTCTGAGGGTTCCATGAAATAACTCAAACCAGACTGTCCAGTATCAGAAGCCGGTGTAGTTCATCCGAGGCAATCCCACAAAAGTGCAGGACCCCAAAGAGTGAACTTCAACTGGTCATTGGCATCCCTACTGTTGGGCCTACCAAGTCTGATATCAGCAAAGGACAGTTTCAGCAGTATCAAGTTGGAAAGATAAGTGTCCTGTTTGACACTGACCACCTATATATGTGAAACAGCCCATAGTTGAAAACAATAAGTAACCATACAGAAACTCAGTCAACTGATGACAGTTATCCTTAAATTCAAAGGACTAATAACAGTGATTTCAGTAACTTTATTATTTAAGATCTTGAAGTCTAAACAGACAATAATAGTAATTGTGTGAATACTTATATATATATATATGTGTGTATGCTCTTTTCCAACTAGTAGAAATAGAATATTAGTGTAATTATTAAACTATTTTAACTGTACCTGAGGATTTATTCACTTCTTCCATTTTGTGGGTTCAGTGAATGTACATTTTACTTATCCCCTAGAATATAAGTAATCATAAGATAGTCACAGGGAGGAGACACCTTAAATTCTGGTTCTACTTCTTACCAACTGGGCCAGGGTTTTCACAGTCTGACTATTTTTATGATAACAATACACCAGTGCTTATTTCTAAGACTGGGGTATTACTTGTAAGGTCAGAACTCGTTACTGGCATACTCTTACATAATAAATACTTTTAAATAACCTCCCGCTACACGTAGAGGCTTGCATAATAGATAGATTGAACTTAGATACTGTTCTCATACCGCGCATACCTCTTATTCTATCTGATACAAATATGCCTTTCAAATTCAAAAGAAGACAGTTTCCTATACGTTTGGCATTTTCAATGACCATCAACAAGTCACAGGGGCAGACTTTTGAAAGAATATGCTTATACCTTCCGAAACCTGGATTCAGTCACGAGCAACTATATGTTGGTCTCTCAAGAGTTAGACCAGTGGACTCATTAAGTGTTGTATCTGAGAAGAATGAAATTTTTAAGTGTGTATATAAAGAAATTTATGAATGAATATATAAAATGTGTTGTTAATTAATAACCTTTAAGAAATGATGCTGATGGTGTATGTTACGCCAGGAACTTCTTCTTCTTCTTCTTGCAATCGCATCTTTGATGTTTACACCGTCAGACGAGTTCTCATGATGAATTCGACTGTTGTTTGAAGTTCCTCTTTAGCTCCATATAGCTTTGAGTTTAGTGTTGAGTCATTGGGCCAGTATATCTTTCTTAACTGGTCATACAGAGGACAATCCTGTAGAACATGCTCAGCAGTTTGTTCGTTTAATCCACATGTGCACAGTGGTGACGCAGACAATCGTAGCTTGTGCATGTGTTTATTCAGTTTGTTATGCCCTGTCCTGAGGCGAAAAATAGTTATTTGTCCCTGCCGGTCGAGAGTGTGATAGTCGTCTTTGGGTTGGTTCTGTTCTCTTCTGATAGTCTGGATAGCTCTCTTTTTCTCAAAGTATGTGACTTCATTATCTTCTTGTTCACATTCTCCTCCCTTTTTTGCAAGTTTATCTGCCTTTTCATTTCCGGGTACACCACAATGAGATGGTACCCACTGAAGTATGGTTCTCTTTTTGGCAGCTACCTTGTTTAGTTCATTTCTCAGATGCGGGAGTTTACCACCCTTGAGAGCTTGCAGGACAGACAGTGCATCTGTGAGGATGACTACCTGGTGGCAGTCAGAGTTGGTGTTATAAATCATATTTGCAGCTTGCTCTAGAGCTTGAACCTCAGCTGTACAGTTGGAACAGAATTTACCAGTGGGAATGTGCCTAGTCTCATAGTGGTTGTCAGGATATGAGATAAAGATACCGGCACCTCCATTCCTAACAGCATTAGTTGCTAATCCATCTGTATAGGCATGTATCCATGATTGATCGGGATAGCTTTCTTGGATCATACTCAATGTAGCAGTTCGTTTTTGCAGATCATTATACTCACATCCACTTGTGAGACCACTGACTGATGTATTAATTTGGAGGGCATTGCTGGCCTGCTCCCATGGTACAGGGTGTAGGGTGGGCTTCAGTGGTGTTGTCTTCATGGATAGGTCTTCTTGATGCTGTCTTTTAAGTCTTTTTCCCCGATGCACAAAGCTGCTACGCTTTAGACGTCCCAATGCCAGATCATCTAGTCTTGCCTTCATTGGGAGCGTTGGCATACTGTTGTACTTTTCCATCTGGATCATGGTTTTTGTGTCTCTTCTATGGGACAATGTCTGTAATCCAGCAACCTTCTGCATCTCTGATATTGGTGTAGTTTTCATGGCTCCTGTAATGAGCCTGAGAGCTTGATTTTGCACCTTGTCCAAAGACTGCAGATGTGAGTTAGCAGCTGATGACCATGCTGCTGAGCTAAACTCTAAGTGTGGTCTTATTACTCCATTATAAATCCTTTTTAGATTTCGTTCATTTGCTCCCCAGTTGGTACCTGCTAATTTTCTGAGTATGCCTAGTCGTCTTCGGGCCTTTCCTTCTGCATTTTCAATATGCTTATTCCATGTAAGCCCCTGGTCAAATGTCACACCAAGATAGGTGGGGTAGCCCTCTTCCTTGATCACGACTGTCCCTAGGTGTATATTAGCTGCTTTGTCCTTGGGGGCGAGGGAGAACAGTGTTGTGGAGGTTTTGTCTGTGTTTATTGTGATAAGCCATTTCTCTGCCCATGACACTAGCATGTCTGCTGCCCGCTGCATTCTATAATTTGCTGTGGTGACGTTTTCATCAGCGCACCAGAGTACTAGGTCATCTGCATATAAGGCAGCTTTCACTCCTGCGGGGAGATCTTTCACCAGGTCATTAATGTAAACAAGGAAGAGTGTTGGGGAAATTACTCCCCCTTGAGGTACCCCCTGATGGAGCAACACTTTTCTGCTCTGCAGACCGTCAAGAGTGACTCTAGTTCTCCTGTTATGCAAGTATGACTGGATCCATTTCACCATGTTGCCCCGGACTCCACTTCTCCCAAGTCTTGCAACAAGGCCATCTTTCCACACCTTGTCAAAGGCCTGCTTGAAGTCGACCCAGATCGTTAGGACCTTTTTCTTCTCCTGGAAGGCATCTTCTATTGCTTGAGACAAGTAAGCAACTTGGTCTTCCACACTGTAGCATTCTCTAAATCCAGCTTGTTCCGGCACCAGGATCTGCTCAGACTCTAAATACCATTTCAATCTGTGGTTGATTATTTGCTCCATAGTCTTCCCAACACAGCTTGTGAGACTGATTGGCCGGTAACTTGCAGCCTCGGTCTTACATTTCCCTTTCTTTAGTATGGGTATTGTGATGGCCTCTCTCCACACCTGGGGTACCGTTCCTTTCAACCAGCTGTGGTTGAATATCTCAAGCAGTTTTGTCTTTGCTGCTGAGCTAAGATTTACTAGCATTTCGTTGCTGATTTTGTCTGGGCCGGGCTTGGAAATAGCGTTCTGTAGTTCTCCTAGTGTGATGGGTTCCCTCATTGGGGCAGGAGTATCTGTCTGTCCCATGGTTGCCAGTATTTCCCTTCCCATCTCTCTCTGATGGTCTATGTCAATGGGTAAGTTACTTTCTGAACTGTATCTTCTAGCAAACAGGTCTGCAGCCTGTTTTCCTCTGAAAAGTTTGCCACCTTCATCCAATGTGATAGTCTGCCTAGGTGAGGAACGCTCTTCATTTAGAGACTTGACTAATCTCCAAAGTTTCCTGCCGTCTTTCTCAAGGTTCAGCGATGCCGTTTTAGTTCTCCAGCTTTTCCGTTTTTCTTCTAGCTTTGTTCTCTGAAACTCTGCTACAGCCTTTTTCCATTTGTTGTGAGTTTCAAGTGAAGGCTGAGACTCTGCATCCTTTCCAGCCCTGTCCATAGCTTCCTGACGTTCTTGGAGTGTGCTGGACCAGTATGGTATGTAGTTACGCCGGCATCCTTTGGGAATGGTTACCTTTGCAGCTTGTAGTATGCATCCGCTGAAGTCCTCTACCACTTCATCAATGTCTCTGTTCTGTACCTTGAGGGTATACAGCAGCGTGTTTACCTGATGCCTGAATAAACCCCAGTTGGCTTTTTTGTAGTTCCATCTTGTAATGGCTGGGCCTGTACTGAGAGTTGCACTCTGGACAGTAAGAAAGATTGGGCGATGGTCACTTCCCCCTAGTTGGTCTCCTACCTCTCTACCAATAGATCCAGCCATATCTGGGGTGGCGAAGGCAAGATCTGGTGTTGAAGTTGTGTGCCATCCTCTGGAGTAGAAGGTAGGAGTATCTGTGGCATTATTGACTAGGATTAGGGAGCGATCATCTTGCCATGTTTCAACCTCTTCACCTCTGTGATCTAGATGGTTATAGCCCCAGCTCTGGGAGTGGCCATCAAAGTCTCCAACTGCCATAAAGTTGGTGGCTGGTACCTGTACAGAGCTGAGACTCAAGGGTTTGCCGTCTGGACAGCAATAGCCCAGGAGTTCTATTTCCATCTTGTCTACCTTCATCTGCAACAGCTGATATTCTGCTCCATCCATGTAGGTCCTCCCTTCAAGTGCATGAATGCCATTCCTTACAAGAGCAAGTACTCCTCCCTACGCCAGGAACAACTTGTAAGAGCATAATCTTTTTCTGCTCTTTAATATCTTTTGTTGTGTAGATGATCAGTTGTATCTTTTAAGTATGTCATACTGTAGCCTTCAGTCTAAGATGATTCCTTTTTTTTTAAAGTATATAGGTTAAAGGAAACCTTTTAAGTAAATGCCTTTGTTGTATTTGTTGTTCTCTATGTTTCAGAGCCATATAATAGGACTAACCTGGCATTTTAATTTTTTAAAATCTGATGTTTATGTTGGACCTGATTTCTTTTGATCTCCATATATTGCCAGTGCAGTGAAAGCTCTTCTAGCCTGTTGTATTCTTGTTTTGATACCATTGTCTGTCCCTGCAACTGTGTCTATATTGCTGCCAAGCTATGTGTATGATTCTACATCTTGTAGTCATTTATCTTCAAGTTCAGTCTTGTTATCATTTCCTGCATTTATTCTCAGTATCTTTGCCTTTTCTATGTGTACAGGTATTTTCAGACCCACGTGCTGTGGTCTCTCAAGTATTTTAATTTTATCTTGCATCTGAATACCATTGTGGAACAGAAGTGTCAGGTCATAGGCTAAATTTAGATCGTCAGTCTGTTTAGTCAGGTAAAAAGGTAAAGGATCCTGTTACACGCCCATTGAGCCATATTGGGAATATGGTGTTAGGCCCATATCTTCTTGACCATCGGCACACTAGGGGTGACGTGGTCAACATTACGCCAGCTGCCTTAACCTTCCCAGAGTTGCTCTGGTACCCGTTGGGGCTGGGTCGACCCAGGAGCCGTTTGCGGCCTAAAAAAATCCCACCTCATCTGGGGATCAAACCATAAACCACTGAGCTAGGAAGCCAGTGCACTAACCACTATGCTCCCGCAGCTCCATGTTTATTCAGAGTCCACTAGATTTCATTTCTGTTGGTTGAGGTTGATGTTGTCATAACCCAATCTATAGCCTATAAGAAGATAAATGATGACAAGACGTATCCCTGTTCTTATCCCAAATGGTTCTATATGTTGTCCTTCATGAAAAGCTCTGCATGTCATGTTTTCATATGTTTTCTTTATTTAGTTAGTGATTTTCAGGGGCACTCCATAATGCCTCATCAATTTCCAAAGTGATTCTCTCTCTACACTGTTACATGCATTTTCATAGACCACACATCCAATGTAAAGAGGTGAGTTCCATTCTAGACTTTGTTCCACTATTATTCTCAATGTGGCTGTCAGATCTATACAGGATCTGTTTAGCCTAAGCCCTGCTTGGTCATCTCTCAGTTGTCTATCTATGGACTCCCTTAATCTCTCAAGGATGATCCTGTTTAATATTTTTCCTGGCACTAATAATAACATTATTCCATTTTTATTTGTGCACTCTTATAAATCTTCTTTCTTAAGCAACTTAACATTTTTCCTGGCACTAATAATAACATTATTCCATTTTTATTTGTGCACTCTTATAAATCTTCTTTCTTAAGCAACTTAACATTTTTCCTGGCACTAATAATAACATTATTCCATTTTTATTTGTGCACTCTTATAAATCTTCTTTCTTAAGCAACTTAACCGGATATCATTCTTTCCATTCTGCTGGTATTTCTTCTCTCTCCCTAACATTATCAACTAATTTGTATCATATCTATGTAGCAGTGTCAATATCTGCTTTGATGGCATTTTCTATAATGCCTTCTGGACCAGCCGCTTTTCCATCTCTTAGGCGCTAAAACATCCCACTTTTTTTTTATCCCCCCCTATGGTCCCACCCACTGTTGACTTGTAGCTTACCAAAACAATTCTGCTGGCTGGATGGTCCCTGGGGATTTTTGTGGATTTTGCCACACCCCCCCCCCCTCCCCCCCCCACCAAATTATTAAAACCCAACCCCCCCCAACCCCCACCCAAAATCATTACTCCCCCCCCCACCCCCCCCACAAAAAAAAAATTTTCCCTCCCAGACCATTTGCCCCACCCCCCAAATATAACACCCAAACCAAAACCCCCAAATACATTACACCCCATATATTTCCCCCACCATCTTCCTCCCCTCCCCAAAAAATATATCCAAACCCCCTCTTCTTACTTCTTTCTTTGCTTCTGTGTACACTTCTTGAGTCTTGGCTTTGGAACTTCTAGTTTTGTGTTGATATTTACCGTTGCGTGTAGTAAATATTGTAAGATATAATGAGACATGGCTGGCTGTCATACATTCTCACGTTATGAAGTTTAATCACGAAGACCGAACACACTGAATACATAACGACATGTTTAATCGACCATCTTAGAAAACAGGAAGTAGTAAGAAGGGAGCAGAATTAGACCCCCATAAATCTAAAATTCCCCCAACAAACCCCCCCCACTAGTCGGGAAAACCAACTAAATAACACCCATCAACCCCCCCCTTCTTTACCCCCCCAACAAAGTCATTCATCCAAGAGGGTTTCCCCCCGATCTCTTTGAGGTCCACACCCCCACCCCATAACTCCCCAAAATGGTAGGGAGAGAATGTTCTCCAAAACTTCCACAAACAAAAACCATGTCTGGCCCCCCAACAACCCCTGTTGCTCTAAAACCCCACATCAATTTTCCCAACCCCCCAACCCCACCCACCCCCCAGATGAACCACCCCCACCCAAAATAACCCCCCCCCCCCCCAACAACCCACAAACCAACCCAAAATCCCTTCCACCCCCCCCAACCCCCACCCCCATATGAAACAACCCAATTCATGAGCAATTTTATCATAATACTTCTTCACCCCCCCCACCCCCCCCTCCACCCAAAAAAACCCCCCAACATCACCAACCCCCCCACCCCAAAATCCAACCAAACCCCCATACCCCCACCCCCACAAACCCTCCCCCAAATAAAACCCCCCCCAATCAAATCAAAACAAACCCCCATCCCCACACAACCCCCCCCATTCCCCCCATACCCCCCCCCCACCCCCCAATCCCCCCCCCCCCCCCCCACCCCCCACCCAACAATTCCCCCCCCCCCCCAAAATGATCCCCCAACCCCCCAAACATAAACACAACCATGGTCAGATACAATAACCCCCCCACACCCCAACCCCCAAAATCCACCACACCAAAAAACCCCCCCCCCCCCCAAACCCCCCACCCCTCAAAACCCCCACACCAATGAACCCCAAACCCCCCCACAAAAACACCCACCCCCCACAACCCCCCCATAAAAACACCCCCAAAACCCCCCCCCAACACCTTGAACCCCCCCCCATTCCCAACCCCCCCCACCCCATTCAAACAACCCCCCAACACTGTCAAACACCCACCAAAAACCAATCCCCCCAACAACAAAAAACCCCCCCCCCCAACCCTCAAAACCCAAACAACAAAACCAATCCCCTAAACCAAAAAACCCCCCCAAAACCCCACAACTTTTAACATACCCCCACAACCCAAAAAAACCAAACCCACAACCCACCCCAAAAAACCACCCCACAAACCCCAACAAACCCCCAATTAAAAACCCCCCCCCCCCTACCCCCCCCCCACCCAACAAAACCACAAAACAAACCCAACACAAAACACCAAACAACAAAATAACCCCCAAAAACCCCCCACATAAAAACAAACCCCCCCACAAACCATCCACCCCACCCAAACACCCCACAAAAACCAACCCCCCCCCCAACAAACCAAAACCAATCTAGTATGCCAAGTACTGGAGTAGAAGTAATCATTTTCTTGACCCTTGAAAGCTTGTTCACCCATTCAGCAGACCAGATAAAAGGGAGTATCCTTACGTGTAAGTTCTCTAACACATGGATGAAGAAAACCCCCACAACCAAAGATTGTTGAGGAACTTTGCTAGATACTGTATCATGCCGCAAAATCTGCGAACCTCATGACAGTCCTTAGGAACAGGCATGTTTAGTATTGTCTCAACCTTTTTCTTGTCTGGTTCAACACCTCGAGCAGTAATAAGGTGACCCATGAAGGTAATTTCTTCTTTCTTCTCTTGAGCTTTAGCGTCATTCAGTTTAATGCCTTTCTCTTTACACCTATGTTTCAGTGCTTTAAGCTTCAGATCATGGTCCTTAATTGCTTGCTGTCTGTTTGATCCACAACCTGCAATAACTATGTCATCAGCAACATTGATGCAACCATGAAGACCTTCAAGAGCTTGTGCTAGATGCCTCTGAAAAATTTCACTGCTTACATTCAAGCCAAATGGTAATCTAGACCATCTGAACCTACCATAAGGTGTAATCATTGTTGTAAGTTTACTAGACTTCTCGTAAAGTTTGATATGCCAGAATGCTTCCTTGATATCCAGCTTTGTGAAATCTTGGCATTATTGAGTTCAGGCAATACATCATCCAAAGTTGGTAATCTGTAATGCTCTCTCTGCAAAGCCTCATTCAGGGGTCTAGGATCAATGCATATTCTTAAAGAACCATCAGACTTTTCAACAACAGCCATTTGGTTAACCCATTCAGTCGGTTCCTCTACTAGTATTAATATACCTCTGTTCATTAGATTTTGAAGCTCTGACTTTACCTTGCTCTTAAGTGAAAATGGTATTTTTCTGCACGGCAGTGCCTTTGGACGAATATTAGGATCAATATGCAACACAGCTTCACCCAGGACACCTAGATGGTTATCAGAGTTATGATCATTATCTAAACTGTCAGTAGCCACCTTAGCAATAAATTTGTTTGTGTTGACTGTCACAAACTGTAGATCCTGCAGTGTGTTGTTGCCCAGCAAACATGTGAATCTATTTTTCACAACGGTAAACCTTATATTGTGTTTTTTCCCAGTCTTAGGATTCTCAGCAGTTAATATAACTTCTCCCAGTGGAGTCATCTTAGTACCATTCCACATAACAAGCCTCTGTTTAGTGGGTAACAATTGTTCTTGCATCACAAAGCGTTGACAGATTGTATTCACATCAGCTGCTGTGTCTAGCTGAAATTTTACCATTTTTCCATTGATAATGAGTTATGCAGATGTACAAGCTTTGCTAGACTTCACACAATTAAGAAAAACTTCAGAATCTTCCACTGACTCTGTGTGAACAGCGTGAACTTTCTTGCATTTAACTTTGAAATGGTTTCTTCCCCCACAGTTTGAGCAAAACTTCCCCCATGCAGGACACTTTTTCTTAATCAATAGATGTTTCTGTCCACAGTAATGACACTCCTTCCTAGGTTCAAAGTACCCACTGTCAGTGTTACTTTGACAGGCTTTACCAGCAGCATGCCCAGTGTCTCTCTTGGGAGGTTTATGGTTGAGTGATTTTTTCTGTACCTTTTCAACCCTTGCTTCAGAAGGTTGTACTGTATTATTCATCTCACTTATGTCTTTTTCACTTTGCTCAAAGACTCTGCATATGTGAATGGCTTTCTTTAGATCGAGGTCAGCTTCTCTCAAGAGCTTCTCCTGTAACCTTTTGTTGACAGTAAAGACAATTTTGTCTCTTATCATACGATCCTTGTCGTTGAAGTTGCACAAATCTGCCTTAGTTCTCAGCTCAGTCAAAAAGGAATTAAAAGGATCTTGAAGAGGTGTGTTCCAGAATCTGAAGGTATGTAATACTTCATTGCTTCGTGAGCTACAATGGTTCTGGAGCAAATCGAGAATTTTAGTAGGATTAGAGTAGCCTCCTTCCTCTGCAAGTTGATCAAAAACTTCAACAGCTTGAGGTCCAGCACAGTGTAGAATAATGGCCGCCCGAACAGAATCAGGTTTAGACGCCATCTGTGATGCATGCATGTATAGTTCTAACTGTCGTCTCCATTTACGAAATGTGTCTGGTTCGACGTTATTTATGTCTAGGCAGGGTGGTAACCGAAATAAGGGCCGTTCTGCCATGATGAAATGTCTAATAATGGTATGCAAGCAATAACCTACCAGTCTATGAGTCAGCACACGTGTTACAAGATCTTCAGCAGAATAGTTCGAATTCTGTAGAAATAAACACCGCTGCCACCATGTTGATATTTACCGTCGCGTGTAGTAAATATTGTAAGATATAATGAGACGTGGCTGGCTGTCGTACATTCTCACGTTATGAAATTTAATCACGAAGACCGAACACACTGAAATACATAACGACATGTTTAATCGACCATCTTAGAAAACAGGAAGTAGTAAGAAAGGAGCAGAAGAGTTCCCATAAGGGCAAGTAACTCTAGTTGGGAAAACAAACTAAATAACGAGACAATCAACAAATCTGTTTAAATCTGCTTTCTTGTTTCTTCTGTCATTTATCTTATTGCTGTTTTCTGTTGTTATCCATACTTTGTGCTAGCGTTATATTTTCCCAGTACTTCTTCACATGTCTCATTCCATATAGTTTTGATCTACTGCCAGTGGTCATCTGTATTCGCTTCATCTTCCAGCTGTTGGAGCACTTCATATTTGTTGTTCTCTTGTTTCTTGATATCATAGATATCATACATTAAACTGTTGTCCATAGTTATGTACTGTTGTATATCTCTTGAGCTTCATCTTTATTTTGGCTATCAGAAGATGGTGATCTAATGCCACATCTGCTCCTCTATGTACCTTTACGCCATGCAATAATGATCTAAACTGCTTGTTTATGCATATATGATCAATCTAACTTTCTATTCTATGGTCTGGTGATATCCATATTGCTTTGTGTAATCATTTATGTGAAAACATGCTTCCTACTATAGCCAGTGGATTAGAAGCACAGATGTTTGTGAATAGTTCCCCGTTTTCATTTATTTGTCCTGTCCCATGATTTCTTCAAAGCCAGTGTTGTCTATTCCTATCTTAGCATTTAGGTCACCATCAAAACTGTGATGTCGTTGCTTCTTATTTCATCCATAATATTTTGTAGTGTGTAAAATGCTTTTTTCACAGACTCTTCTTTGTCATTGGCTGGTGCATAACATTTGATGATGTTTACTTTTGCTTCTTTTTAGCCATTTTGAATGTTGCTATTATGAATCTGGGTCCCCCAGCTTCCCTTTCTATGCATGCTTTCTGTGCTTCTTTACATAGCATTAGAGCTACCCCCACTTACCATGGGCTGTTTAATTTTCAGATCTTTAAGTAACAGTGTAGCTGAATATTAGTGGGCCAGTTTGCTTGAGTGCCAAATTGTTACCAGGGTTAGTATTTGAACAAGCATTGCAGGACTTATCCAAACCCTAACCTTAACCCCGACCACAGTTTGGTGTTCAAGTAAACCAAGCAACTAAACCCATGCACTTTTGCAAGTTCCGGGATGCATTTATTTGTTGTGCTTGAAAGTATAGGTGAGCAAGAAAAACCGTATATATTTTACACATGCCTTACTCGGAAACTAAAGTAGATACAGTTGGCAGGCCTGCTTTACATATCATTAGTGGAACTTAAGTTTGTGTGAACTTAGTGGAGCATTTTGTTAGCATGCAGTTATGCAATACTGGAGTGTTATACGTTGTGCTTAGGCTGCGAAGGCATATTAAAAAACCTATTTACAATACCTTGTTTGTTTCTGTAACTCTTCAACATTCATCACAGTACCAGTATGCTATCCATAAACGTGATAAACATATGGGTTAAAAAGGTGTTGACGTGAAATGGTTTTGATTGTGAATTATTTATGTGGCTTCCTCAGATTATTCACAAATGTTTGTCATATATTGCAGGATATACCTTAACCCTGATCATGATTAGGTGTTCAAGTAAACTGAGCTGCTAAACCTATGTACTTATAGAAGTTGCCGAGGTGTGACAGAAAATACCCCAACATTTCTCTCTCTTTTTTAATTAAATTGATGAATGCAATTTTAATATTGACTATTTACTGTAATAATTTAAAATTTTCATAGTTTATGGCCACTTTAATTTTTCATCAATACTTCTTTTACACAAACATTTTTTTGTCTTGTCTGATTTTATTAGTACATTTTAAAATATTTATTTCACAAAATAGAATTACTGCAGGGCAGAAATATGAAAGGGTAATAATGCCTGTGTCTTCACCATCAGGAAATAGAAATCTTTAGTTTGTTTTATGTAGAAAGGATGTTCTAGATGATCAGATAGTGCAACCTTGTTAAGTTGGTTTCTCCTTTAGAAGAAGGGAAAGTGGCAGCCCAGAAATGTCTCGGAGTTGATATTGCTGCAGCAATGTTTTTAAAATATACATATCTGATATTTTCACCTTTCCACAGGCTGACACGGATGTCAATCTTGATTTTCTCACAAAGGAAGAGAAGGAAGCCCTTCTTTCTAAAAAGATGGATATTATTCGTCAAAGAAACAAAGCTCTCACTGAGAGGCATAAGGTTTGTACTGATTCAGAAACATCATTAGCCGCATGTTTAATGGGTCTCAAAGTGCAATCTATAAGTAGTGACACATAAGGAAGGGAAACCCGAGGCCTGTAAACAGTAAATTAATATTAGACAAACATAAAGGTATGTTTTCAGGCGCTCGTAAGAAATAAAGAAGTAGAACACCAGACAACAGAAAAACAACAGACGCGAGTGGCTTACCCAGGGTTCGAACCCCATACCTTCCGTATGATAACATGGCTAGGCGTTTAACTTATTATTATGTGTCATTAATGTCTATTAGTAGTGAGTTATTTGGCTGTTTTGTGAGCTGCAGCCATACTTTCTTTATTAGTAGTGTGAAGAGAGGGATGGAGAAAGAAAGTGTGTACTCACATATAAGTAGAGGTAGTCCCATAACAGATGGTGCTGTGGTAGGGGATTGAAGTGTTAGAGACTTCACTATACTAGGTCCAGCTTTAAAAGGTGGGATGATCAGCTCCCTGCCTTTGCCTTTCCTAACTCAAGAGCAGATTCAAATAGTATCTAGGTAGACTGGGAACATGAAACTGCAAGTTTCAAACCTGGAACCCCATATTTTATTGAGAGGCAAGTGCTTTGATCACTCTGTCAATCAGAAGCTGTATGCTCTTCCCCCATCCCGCACATGCACACACACAGACATATATGTATATATGCGTAAAACACTACATATTTATATTGTTAATTTACCATAAAACAGTTTAAGTAGCTGATATTAAAATTACTGTAATCATTTTTTTACAAAACAAGCAGTAACTGTCTTCAACTCAAACATCAAACCAATCCTATTGTATGGCTCTGAAACATGGAGAACAACAGAAACAACAAAGACATTACAGACTTTCATAAACGTGTGCTTGCATAGACTAGAAGAATTGAAATAGTGCAACAAGATCACCAATGTGAAACTGTTGACAAGAACCATACTAGTGCTAGAGGAACTAGATGAGAGGAAGGCGCTGGCAATGGATAGGACTGACATTGAGGAAATAAGTTAATAGCATTACCATGCAGTCATTATTCTGGCATCCCCAGAGTAAGAGAGGTAGAGGTAGATAAAAAAACACATGCAGAAGAGAACTGGAAACAGAAGTGAAAATGACAAGAAAGACATGGAAAGACCCTGAGCTGATGACACTTGACATGAGGATGGGGCATGAATTTGCTGAAGGCCTATGCTCCTTGGGGAGCTGAAACATTATGATGGATGTGAAGCAGTAACTGATTTCGTTATGTTTACTGAGCTGTGAAACAAACAGAGCTACATATGGTAGCTACAACATAGATAATTTGCGCTCAGAAAATACTCTTACTTACTTATTTAGTCGTTCCCCTTCTACCGTGAAAATACTCACTGTACACTAAACAACAGAAGAAAAAAATACTTTTTACTGAGCTGTGGAACAAACAGAGCTACATATGGTAGCTACAACATATATATTTTGCACCCAGAAGATACCCCCCCCCCCCCCCCCCCCAACTGTATACTAGACCGCAGAACATAAAGATAAGAATTAGCTTAGAAATTTAGAAATTCCAGTTGACAATGTCATTTTACAGTGAGGATGGAGACATAATGCTGGTCAGATAACTACTACACTCTGTGGTTATCTACTGTACGACAAGGCTGCATTGTTGTTTGAACTGTGTTCACAACTCCTGGAGTGGATGCTTGATTATCCTTTTTTTTATTTTTTTGTTATCCAGTATGTTAATTGTCTTTTCTGTTTTCCATTGTGTGACTCATACATCTTGTTTTGTTATTTAACTGTACTTTCTGTAATCTGGATTGTTACATGACTATTTTATCAGCTGTCTGATGTGTTTCTTTAATATCTTTTCAGTTGTCTGTTGTGTTACTTAACTGTCATTTCTGTTCTCTAATGCATTACTTTAACTATCTTTTCTCTTGTCTAATGCATTACCTAACTGTCTTTTCTCTTGTCTAATGCATTACTTAACTATCGTTTCAGTTGTCTGTTGTATTACTTAACTGTCATTTCTGTTCTCTAATGTATTACTTAACTGTCTTTTCAGTTGTCTGTTGTGTTACCCAACTGTCATTTCTGTTCTTTAACTCTTACAATCCGGCAAGCCCCATGAAGTGGCGCGGGTTTAGTACCAATTTTACGGCTCGCCCCGTGAAGTCGCGCGCGACGGTAACGATAGCTAAACTAGCGCGTAAAAACGCGGTTTTAGCTCCCGTATAGTAAGAGTTAAGGCATTACTTAACTATCTTTTATCTTGTCTAATGCATTGCTAACTATCTTTTCTGACTTGTTAATTATATCTTTTAAATTGTCTAGTGTTTTACTTAACCATCTTTTGTGATTCAGACAGGAAAGATAGTTAAGTAAAGCATCAGGCAACTGAACAGTTTAATATCATTGTGTGGAAAGAGTTCAGCAACAGAATTGATCACCAGTACTGCAGACAGGAAGTTGTGATGAGACATGATCACCTATGCCACCAGACATGGTTCTTGTAGAAGAAGATCTTTTCTGTTATCTGGTGTGTAGTATGGTGTATCACTGATAAACTACTTGATTTGGTGATTGTCTCTCCAGTGGTGCATAATGACAAGTTTAACTGCAGTTCATTCTTAGCTGTAATACATTTCCATTGCTTATTTCAGTTGATTGAAGCAGACAAGAAGAAGGCAGAGGATGCAGGACAGGCAGTGAAACCTACAGTAGATAGCCAGGTTTGTTAACCTGTAGCATGTACACCTTATCATTATTGCATGCAATTTTTGCCTCACCTTAACTTGTGAGTTTGCTATGTAAAGGATTGCATTAATTTATCACATAGATCCTGGTGCTTGTTTAACCTGAAAACACAATCACCCATTTAATGCAGATGCTGTAGTGACATATCATGTTGTTTGTTAGAAGTATAGCCAATGTACTGTTGATATAATTAAGTCCAGCAACTACCATATCCATTAAGCTTTACAACAAATCAGATGGCTGTAGATTCAGGTAAACAGTAAGTTTAGGTGTAATTAACCAGTTGAGATATTATTAACCAGTGAGCGCTACATACTAAGAGATGAGAAGAATATGCTGAGGAAGGTTTGGATAGACGTTGAGGAAACCTGTTGACAGCATTACCAGATAGTCCTTGATCCAAAGTCTCTAGTGTAAGAAAAGTTGAGGTTGGCCGAAGAACACGTGGAGATGAAAACTGGAGACTCAAGTGAAAATGATGAGGAAGCCATGGAAAGACCTTGAACTGATGATAGGTGACAGGAGATCTTGGCATATGTTTATTGAAGGCCTATGCTCCTAGGGGAGCTGAAGGTTATTGATTAATTGACCACATATAAACTAAAGAGTCAGCTACATAGAATCCTGTTGAAGCTTTAAGCCACAAAAACTTCAACAGGACATCCAACATCAATAGTGGTAATTTAAATTCTACTCAGCTATCTAGAATGGAAAAAGGTCATCTATTAAGGAGGCTCATGATGCAGCACAGAGAAAGCCAAAAGGAATTGGGCTGCTGACTCAGCTTTGTTTTTCTTGTAGGAAAATTTCTAGATTTGGCACCTGGAATGTTCATATGCTAAATGAACAAGGAAAACCTACACAAGTGACAGTAGAAATAAAAAACTACAAGATTTACATCCTGCTACTTTGAGAGACAGAGTGGAAAAAACATAGAAAGGAATAAACTAAACACAAGAGAATTGCTGCGGTCCTCTGAACATGTCCTAGTGAGGGAGTGGCATAAAAGAACTGTGAAAGGAAGTGAGGAAAATGAGACCAGAATAGTATCAGCAACATTCAAAACTGCCAAAAAAGAAAATGATGATATATATATATTAGGTATAAAATGGACAAATGGAAAATTCCTGGGGGACCTGGATTTCGCAGATGATTTAGCATTCTTAAGTTCAACACCCAGACAATCCCAAGAAGCAGTAAATAATTTGTGTCATCTTTCGGTTAAAATAGGTCTCCAAATAAATGCCTCTAAAACTAAAATTATGAACTTTTCTAACGAGACCTTTAATATCATCCTGAACGGGGAAAAACTACAGAAAGTTGAAAGTTTCAATTATTTAGGCAGTAAAATGACTCAGGATGGTGACACAACAAGAGAAATCCATACTAGAATTGCTTTGGCAGCTAGCGCCTTCAATAGATTATCTAACATTTGGAAATTACGATCATTGAATATACATACCAAGCTTCGTCTGTTTAATTCAAATGTTATCTCAGTGTTAACATACGGCTGTGAGAGTTGGAAAATAACAAAATCATTGGAGAACAAGCTGAATACATTCGAGAACAAATGTCTTAGAAAACCCATGAACATCAGTTGGAAAGAATTCAAGACTAATCGACAAATAAGAGAAGACTCTAGGCAGAAATATGTCTCCGACTATATAATGGGTTCCTGAGGGTAAGAGGAAAAAAGAAAGACCAAAAGAAACACTCAGAAGAACAATAATAAGAGAAGGAAGAACGTTGGGCCTAAATAATGTGCAAGAGCTAAGAGGAGTGGCGTCACAACGAACAACCTGGAGAGCACTGGTTTCTGCCTTATGCGCCGTGTTTGGTGCTTAAAGAATTTATTATATATATATATATATAATATATATATAATATATATATATATATATATATATAATATATATATATATATATATATATATATATATATATATAAATATATATATATATATATATATATATATATATACATACATACATACATACATACACGGAAATGTTTTGAGTGGATGGCACAGGATAGGGAGGCTTACTGTGAATTTGTTGAAGGCCTAATCTCGAGTGAGCTGAAGCATAAATGAATGAATGAAGATGATTAGAGATGAGCCGAAAAGAACTGAGCAGATTAAGTTAGGGAATTTGTGAAAAGAAGATAGGAAACCACAAATACTTAATTTTCTGTGTTGTCAGTCATGGTAGTGCAGAATATATTAACCCATGAGTCCCGATCATCCAGAGCACAGGCTGTATATCTCAAAATAGAAGCAATTAGGAATAGAGGATGACCCAGAAAAAGATGTACAGAGGGAGTGACAGACATAATAATGAAGCATTGTGTCATTGTGCATATGGTTGCATTACATGCACTGAATTGGGAAAAAGTAATCAACCCCGCCTGTGGCTCTTCATAATTTAAAAAGAAAATGAAAAAAATAGGAGAAAGAAAATCCTTATTTACTTTAGGCACCCACCAATTAATCATGTTTTTTCAGTTGAATTCAGTTACTTCTTCAATGTCAGTATTTGGATTTTATTTCTGTGCTTTATAAAAGTCGCCATTCCAATTCTTTTATCAGACATTGCCTGCAGAAGGTGCACCCAAATCCAGAGGCAGAGGGAGAGGTCAACCACACAATAAGGATGGCAACAGACCTGCAAGGGAAAGACCAAAATCTTCAGGGGTACATTTTATTGTGACAGTTTATTGATGTAAACAAACATTTTAAATGTAAAGAGCACGTGCTTCTTGAGACAAAAGAGCCAGATTCGAAAACTAGGTCCAATCTACCCCAGCGGTAAAAATGGGTTAACTCGAGTTAGAGAATGCAAACACAGTGAGGAGAGCAACTGGACACCCCCCACCACATGAAGCTGAGGTCTAGTGTAGGTGAAGTCTCTAACACTTCACTCTCTTATGGCATTATTTGCCACTGTACTCATTTACCGTTTCACCATTACCCTTTCTGGGTGAAATGACCTTGTGTTGTACATGGGTGCCTAGCATATTTATTTGTCTTCAAATTTTCAGGGGTACATATATTTTGTGATAGTTTATTGATGTTCAGAACATACACATTTTACAAGCAAAGAACTAATATAAGTGCAAGCACCATTTTCCCAGATGTACCTCCCATTGTTGATTCAGAAATTCTACTCTTTCTGGATGCTTTGACCCTGTGTTATACATGGGTGCGTAGCATGTTTTTTTCCCCCTTCAAATCTTAAGGAGTACATTTATTTATGATAGTTTCTTGATGTTAAAACAACACACACGTGTCTTAAAAGCAAATGAAATGCAAGCACTGTTTTCCCTGATGCAATAGTGCTTCCCATTTCTGACTCAGATGTGCTACCCTTTCTGGATGCAGTGCCCCTATGTTTTACAAAGGCGCCTAGCGTGATGTTTTTTCCCAGAAGTTGTATTTTTGCAAACTTTCGGGAGTGCATTTCCTTGGACAGTTTATTGATGTTCAGAACACATACATTTTAAAAGCAATGAACTCATGTTGTTGTTGTTATTTAACTAGGGCTGCAGAGCTAAAATACTGTGCTCTGGTTCAAGGCTGTCCTAAGGAATTGTTACATCCTGCACAGAGCCACTTCTAAGCTCCCGCTGTCTATGACGGTCCATAGTGAGATCCTCCCGCATGCAGTCAACCAGGTCAAAGCCAGAGAGTTACATCCAGGTCTTAAGTGACTTCTCCAAGCTTAGTGTGTTTTATCAGATGAAATAATATTTCCTGCCCCATGTAGTTCTAGGGGGTCTTTGATTAGACAAAGAAAGAATAGGAATTCTTCTTCCTCAGGCATGTCGTACAAGGCAACTAATTTGAGTTTGTGCATGAGGCTGGCAACCTCACCATTTAAAACAAATTGCTTCAGAAACCAGTGCTGCAAGAGCATGTGAATGCTTGGTGCAGACTTCCTGCATGGGGACCAGCTGCAGTTGTGGTGGCATGCTTCGTAAGGAGCAAAGAGGGAAATGATAATGAATAGGGCTTCTTACTGTTGCTTCAGATGTACTGCCTTGTATGAATGCTGTGACTCTATGGTATACCTGGGCATCTAGCATGATATTTTTTCCCTTCCCCATCTTCCAGGACTTTAGAGACTCATTTAATTATGAGCCAATAATTGACACGACTGATTTGGCTAACTACAGGAGCAAAGGTCATGGAGGGCCTTATGAGAGGGATGCACCCAACAACATCCCAAAAAACAAGAAGAAACCATCTAAAGAAGAGGTTTGTAGACCCACATCATAGATGTATCTAGTCACATTTTGTGATCACACAATTGAAGAATGTAGTTTTGTAGTTTGTTTTTCTGGATGTCTCTAGTGATTCTTGTGATATGTCACCTAAATAATAATTTACAGAATGTGTTACTTTGTTTCTGGATGTCTTTAGGTCATGTCTAGTGATTTCACAAGATTAAAAAATAGTATATGTAATTCCTCTGTATGCCCCTAGTCAATGTCTTGTGATTTTACTGGATATAAATGCTAGTCCAGTAATGTAGATAACCAAATGCCTACATCAGTGTGGCAGTTGAGGTCCAATAATTAATTTTAATGTATACATTTTTAGTACAGTGTTCTGTATATGTGAGGTCCCTTTAATCGGCGTCTGTGGCCTAATGGATATGAACGCAGTTTCATAATCCAGATATACCAGGTTCGAAACCTGCTGCAGGCGGTTTGGTAGCAGATCGCTTTGTGTGGATTTTTAACAATGGTATAAGCGCCGTACCATTCAGAAAGCAATGGCAAACTACTGAATAAAAAAAATTGCCTAGAAAAATCACAAACAGCCAATAAAAGCTGGGGTTGATTGCCACGTCCTGTAAAGGATAAGCAACTAACTTAACTTAATCATATGGCTCCTTCCTGCACCATGGGGTCCGACAGGGCCTGTATCTGTGTTGCTGGGCTAGTTATTGACATATCTGTTGTCATGTCTATCTTGTGCATTTTGTGCATCCAAGAGTAGCAACTGGGATTACCAAACAGCTGAAAGTGGATTTTGTTTATCTGGTTTTTTTTTTTTAAGCTTATGACATCAATAGAAGGGAAAGTGTTTTCACATGAAAGAAAAGGTTTGGGCTTAGTGGATTAAACTGCTTGCATGGGTATACATTCTGTTTTTTTAGACATACTTAATAAAAGAAATTTAGTAATGAAAACAAGGAACCTTGACTTTCTTTTTATGACTGCCCACAGCTGAGACTGTAAACCCAGCAGTACATGTTTACTTTTTATTAACTACATTTTCACCAAATTTGATGTTGTTTATTTTATTTCAAACTAATTTCTCATTGTTTTTTTTTTCTATTTAATGTTTCAGATGACTGTCTCATTAACTTCTGTTTCTAATTTTCATGGTCTGACAATTTTTAGCAGAGTTCTACACTGTAGGAAGATAGCAAATTAAATGTTTGCATTGTCCGCCCATTGTTGCTGCTGTCACCAATAGACACTGCTGCTATGTTATTTATGGTGACATACTGGGTTGCTTTCAAATGTCATTACATATAAAGAATATAGAAGGTTAAGAAAAAAGGCAATGACTTAGCATTAGTGACTAAGTCAGTGTTTTCTCAACCAGTCTTCCGTGGAACCCTAGGGTTCCGCAGTTCATCTTAAGGGGTTCCACAAGAGATCGTGAAATAAATAAATAAAAATATCAAAATACCACGAAAAATTCCCAATATCGTTCTTATTTAAGATTATATTAGTTAAATATTTCTATGTTTGTTTTGAATGGTATCGATAAGTGTCGTACTGACATAATAAGTTAAACTTGTGTATGATCAGTAACGTTCTTTCTGTTCATTTAAATTTGAAGAGACAGACGTCCATCTTATAATAATATCTAAGAGATAAATATAGAAGAGAACGTCACAACGTTATAGTGCATAAAAAAGTAATTTATTTCTTCAGAGTTGCACATGATGAGATGCTGTACGAAAATATTTACATACATTCTATTAAACGAAACTGTCTTTTTTCCTTTCTCCTTTCATTTCTCTCCATCTGAATCATTCATTCTTTATTATGTTTAGGCATTTATCATATATTTTTTAAATCATCCGTCGTATTTTTGTTTTTTCTTGGGACATTATTCAGTGCCTTTAATACAGTATGTTTCGAGACATTTAAAAAACAAATGGTGAGAATGTTTCCATACTTTTTCATATAGTGATGCTGGAGATGTGTGTGTACATGTTTGTGTGTGTGTTATGTGGATATGTGTAATTTATAGATATCATTTGTTTACAAATATATTTTCTTGCCAAACATTTTATGATAATAGAATTGTGTAGCATGGGTTCCACTGGCCATGAACAAATATTTGAGGGGTTCCAACTTGGAAAAAAGGTTGAGAAACACCAGACTAGGTTCTGAGTCTTATTATTTAATATAGGATTGAAGCATCTGTACGAAAAACAATTATATAGTTTGCAGAAAAACGTTACAGTATGTTTAGTTGACATTTTTGCATTACTTCTCTGCAAGACTGGGCAGACATTTGCATACAGAGTTCTCTTGAGATTATTCTTGAACCACATTAATGATTGAAACAGTAGTGCTCCTTTTTTTAATCCATAAGGAGGATGGAGCCACCATTTGTTTCCCCTTGCAGGAAGCTAGTGCTAAATGACCTCGTGCTCATGCAGTTATGGTTTCTGCAGTGATTTATTTTACATGATGAGGCTGCTAGCCCCTTTCCCTTACACACACACACACACTCTTCTCCCCCCCCCCCTCTCTCTTAGTCACCTCTTACAAACTGCCTAGTGGAAACAGGGGTCCTATTCTTTTTTCCCTCAGAGACTCCCAGAAGCCAAGTGGCTTCAAAACATGGAAATCCACTATTTATTAAATTCTAAAAGCATATCGAATATCATAAGAGGTCATGCTTCGTAGCCCTAATGCTGTTTATCAGTTCTGCTTTTGACTTTTTCTATGATTTGATGTTAAACTGACAAATATCTTCTTTCTTAGGCTATCAGATATCTTTTTTTATCATCGATGTTACTCATTGTCACAATGTATTCAAATGTCTCTTCTCATGGCATACCAGAAAAACAAGGACTGTTTCTTTTTTAATGCACGTAGTAAGCTTCCTTTGCACCTTCGCATCTGTCAGGACATCTCATTAGTCTATTTACCGGTCATGGCATTCTTAACATTCTTCTTCAAACTGGGGATAACTCTTTGCGCTTTAAACAGTCGCTGAGCAGCACAAACTTGGGAAAAAAATATAGTTATGAAGCAGACAGCATATCAGTTAGAAGTGCTAATTTTGCACGATAAATTGTATTGGATTCTGAATTTCATTTAGTAGTATGTAGAATTTTCATTTAAATTGCTTACTTATTTGCATTTAAATTTATACTCTTCTGTTGGTTAAGAAACCAAAACCTTTGTATGCGCTGTGAGTGAAAATTTAAAAAAGTTGTTTTCACTGGTTGTTCAATTGCAGAAAATGAAAAGCATCTTGAATGCAACAAATCTTTGTCATTGTTTGCTTTGAAGTAAAAATAGTTCAGATATCATCATTTTACCTGTCACCCTTCAGCCTTCGATGGAGTACAGATCCAACTAATTTATGATATGACATCCTGTCCATTCATCCATGCTATTCATTCAAATTCTTTTCATGTCTTTTTTCTTTTAAAGTCTTTCTCCAGTTCTCATCTCTTTGTGTTTTTGAGTCTCCTTCTGTTCTCTTACCTTGGTATTCCAGAAAAGCATTACCTTAAGATGCTATTAGCTAGTTTACCCAGTATTTTTCCTACCTGGTGCTGTCATCCTTTACTCATCTGTTTTTCCACTAGTTTTTCTTTTCATTATTTTAACATTGGTGATCTTGTCATGCCATTTTAATCATTCTGTTTTTCTATTCTGCTGAAGCACTCATTTATGACATAAGTCTGTAACTTTTTGGTTGCAGATTCTGTTGTCCTTCATGTTTCTGAGCCATTCTATAGGGCTTGCTAGACCTTTGAGCTGGAGAAACTTATTTTTAGTGTTGAATTTGTTTGTTTTTTTTTTTTTTTTCTTATTGCAGTGAAATTCCCTTTTCATCTCCTTGTTTGCTCTTTACAGAGCATAAAGCCACCTCTGAACCTGGCCCCTTTCCAGGAAGCCTGTGTCAGAGCACATGCCCCTGCAGCAGTAGTTTCTATACCAAGTTGTTTTACCTGATGAGGTTGTCAGCTTTTCACACAACCTCATATTAGTCGTCTTTTGCGACATGCCAAGTAGCATTATTCCCATTCTTTATTTGTTTCCTCAGAGACCCGTGGGAACTACATAGGGCTGAAGCCCCTCTTTTGCCTCCTGTGTTCTTATTTTGATATCTGTGTCGTACGTATAGTATGAGAAGTGAAGTCCCTGAATTGTTAGATGATATGGTAGACCCTTCGTATAACATCAGTACCCCCGAATATTGTTGTAATTTTATCGTCAACGGGAATTCTTCCACCTGGGCTCATTAGCAATGCACAACAGAAACGTGGAACTCCACCTGGTCTCATTAGTATGCGTCAGAGCAGAGTGGACTCGCCACCACGTTTGCTATTAATATGTAGACTGTTATCTTCCGTGCATTCTGGAGATCGCATCATCTAAAGGGGAGGTAAAGCCACGCCTACTGAAACCTCTAGAGCGATCATAAGCAAGCATTTCACTACACCTTTCTTTTGTACCTGCCTTAAAGGCGTTGCCTAAATCAAACGAAGAAAGCGGCACATGATCTGAGACAATGACGATCTTAGAGCGGACGATGAAGTTTCCGGATGCTAGGTAACACGGCAGTGTGAACCAGAGGAGAGCGCTGGAATCGCTCAAAAGACGGAACGAACGGGAGAGACAAAGCGGCCAGAGAATTGAATAATCACGGGGACGAGGCGGCGTAGAATCTCGTATTTTCCCTGAGTTCTTAAAAAGTGTGAAATTCTAACAATACCCCCTGATCTGTCATTCCATTTCATATATATAGAGACCCTGAAGAATGCAATTTTATCACTCGTTTGCCAAAGATTTACAGAAGCAATAGCTATAGTAAAATCTTGTTAGATTTCCCCTGGATTTTTGGCTATATTGCAGTGAATTCTATTCTGTGCTAAACGGTATAATATATATTAGTTTCTAGTGATCAGTGGTCTAGTTCATTCATTTTTATTTCACTGGATTTTGTGTTAATTTAAATCTATTAAATTAAACCTATCTCAAAAGTTTCCAGTTGAAAATTTAATGATATATCTATTACATTATTCAAAAAGATAATAGATGCTTAAATGCTTAAATTAACTTTTAAAGTCACGAAGGAATTTATAACTAATTAATTAAGTTAAGTCCTATATATAGATGTGTGTTAACCATTAGACTCGCGAAGTGTTTTCTTAATATATATAATTAAATACGCGAGTGTATATAATAGTCTTAACGGTAAATTTATCGCGCTTTAGAATGTTATTTGATTTTTCGGTATGAATTACATGTTTTCTATCTTTCATATAGGGTGATCATAACCTTTGCGTCCCAGAAAAAAAACATTGTATAGAGTCCTCCAGACTCGGTTCTTAAAACCCTCCAGAATTTGATGAGACTGTTTAAATTTTAATCTTGTGGCGATCCTGTTGGGATTCCGCTATCTAAAATTACCAGAAAGAAAGCCAACCCAAGCACAATTTTACACGCCATCAATTAAATTAAGATTAACTGGAGAAGAACATTGCCAGAGCTATATTTGTATTATTTTACTGCTCTACTGCGAAAGGAAAATAGAAATCTTCTGAACACTGACTGTGCATATTTTCTTCACTGGATTTTAAAACCCTCGAAGTAAACCACGCATTAAGAAGTTTTACCATCAGCGGCGAAATCAATGAGACCACACCATTTTCACCACCCCTATCTGTGACTGTGCCATCCCTTAGAAACTTTATCTAAAACCAACAGAAACACAAGTGCTTCATTGTCCAGCGATTACGAGACTATTTGCTACAAGCCAAACTCGCTAATCTGGGGCTGGATTTCAAAGAAAAACAGACATTTCTATTTTGTCGAGTGTTTAATTGCTGTTGTAATATTTCTATGGAGTGCCAGAATCCACGGTCGGTAAGTGTGTGTGAGAAACTGAGTGTTGGCCATCACGAGCGTGCATGAATGAATGAGAGTTATTTGTAAACATTATAATTGGTCCTACCTAGTAATATTTTCTTTTACCGTATTCATTGTATTTGTTCTCTTTAAGTGGGATCTCTTAACTTTGGTTATTTCCCCTCCCTTAACTCTGCTTAGTCAAGGGAAAACATTGGTTTTTTAGAAACTAATAGGACCTGTTTCCTACCCCACATACATAATATTGTAACACCTCTTATCAGAGTAATAACTTTACTGTTGGGTTAAATTATCTATCTCTGATAAACCACCCTGTCTTTTGGACTGGGTTTTTTTTTGTGTCTGTGTCTATTTCAAGAGGGAAGGGCATATTGGATTACTCCTATTCACCCCCCCTTCCCCCCTTCCACCTTGGTATTTGTATTTTCTGTAGTATGATTTTTGCCTGTAATTGGATAGATGTTGTGATTGTGATTTAAATGATAAATAAACATCATAAAACTTTAGTATTGTGTTGGAAGACCCAAGCCCAAATTACCCATATTTGTTTACCATAGTTTGTATTCACGTAGCGTCCGTGTGTTTGAAGCACCAAATTGGTGTGAGCGCATGTGTGTTTGGAAACTGGCAAATAATTGTTTAGCGAGGAGAGTTTAAGGAGTAGATTGAGAGAAAAGATTGTCGTAAAAGAGTCTGTCCTTACTCTCCCCAGCACTCTGTGAATCAACTAGTTACTCCAAAACCCTTATTATCACAGAGCCTTCACCACCATTTTTCACTCTAAACGGGACCACTATTTCTAAGACTTTTTTCTCAAAATAAATTTACGACAATAAATGGGTCGCTCTCCGGGATTTTTGAGTCTGATCTAAAGTCTGGGTCTGTCTAGATAGAGTGTGAGTGATCTGTCTTTGTGAGTTAGGGAATAAAATAAAAATAATTACACCCCCTAGACAACGCCTTTAGTATTTGGGTCGACCACACAACATATTAACAGGATTGGTTTCTTTCCACAGCAGTAGAAAGTTACAGATAAACAAAAAATTTGTTACTTTTTTTATTCTCTGGCAGAGAAAATTGAAAATTTTTTTAATAAGATTTGCTGGGATCGCATGATTGTTTTACAGTCACAAAGATTTTTTTTGAAGTTACAAGAGTTGAGCTAAGCTAAAGACGCCTTGTTCTGATTTTTTAAGTCTAGTTAACAACGTCTCTTCTCAAAACTGACTTCGGCGGGCAGAGTTTTGTTGGCGGAGAATCAAAATTTTCTGGAAAATTTTTTTTTCCCTTTAAATTATTTTAATATAAATTTTTCTCTACTGTTAGTAAAATTAGATTTTTTCTAGTGTTTGACTTATCATTTAACGTGGCATAGTCGCCTGCATTAAGATTCTTAATTGACAGATAATAGCAGCGATAAGTTAGCACATTACAAGGTAGGATGTATCACAAGTAAATTTATACTTTGTGGTTTTCTCGTAAGCGGCTTAGAGTTCTTTTTTCCCCTTCTTGTTTCTTCTTCTTATATTCTAGTCTTAGAAGCATCCAGTTCTTTGACATGACAGAAAGAGTTCAGTTGAGGTCCATGTTGAGGCAGGAGGCCAAGGAGACAGGATTAGAGGGAGATGCCGCGAACCTGTTTGTCAACAGGGAACTCGAAAGATATGACGCGGAGCAAGAAAGAGAGAAGGCTGAGAGATTGGAACACAAGAAAATTGAGGCAGAGATGGAAGCTCGCAGGGAGAGAGAGGAGAGACAGCACGAACTGGCGCTTAAGGCTTTAGAGAGTCGGGGCGCTTCTACTTCAAATAACGGAGAGCCATCTTTGCCCCAGTCTCAGTCAACGGATCTCTCCAGCACTCAATCTGCCCAATTAACTGCGATGTCTTTTACTTTAGAGTCTTTTCCCAGCCCCAATGAGAAAATTGACACCTTCCTAGAAAAATTCGAGAGGCTCGCAAATCTGTATGGGTTAGAGAGTTAACTTAAACTCTCAACTGCGTTGAAAGGTAATGCTTATGACGTGTATACAAAGCTGGGAACCAACCAACATGATTACGACATGCTAAAGAAGGCCTTGCTAGAACGGTTTGAGATGACCGCCCGAAAATTTCTGCAAATGATCAGAAACAGCCGAAAAGAGAGCACGGAGACATTTCCTCAGTTCTCTTCACGTCTCACGGGCTATTTGACAAAGT
The DNA here is from genome assembly GCA_024509875.1 of Oreohelix idahoensis. Lineage (NCBI taxonomy): Eukaryota > Metazoa > Mollusca > Gastropoda > Stylommatophora > Oreohelicidae > Oreohelix > Oreohelix idahoensis. The sequence goes on along the minus strand of JAMPIV010022421.1, from coordinate 42,598 downwards.
GCATTGAATTATCAGAATTACCTCTTACATATGAGGGACTTCTTGAACTTGTTCTTGTGGAACAGATAAAGTCAACTTTGTCAAACGAAACCCGTAGATTTTTGGCTGAACAGGGCGCAGTCAGGCTTGAGGACATCCTCAATAAGGCTGAACGCTATACCAATGCAATGGCCGAACTTCCCAGCACTAAACGTAAACCCACAGATGAGCCATCTCGAAAACAAAATCTAGAGCAGTCATCCTATTCTTCCAGTTCCTCTCAGCATTATAACCAACGAGAAAATAATACCCAGAGACCTCCCCAAGAAAAATCGAAATTCTACAAAACCCGATATCCCCCAAACAACAATTCTGATCAACCCACCATGCCTGCGTGGCAGCACGGCCACCAAGGTCAAGGAAAAGGGAAGATCCCTACACCAGGAACGTCTGATCATGGCAAACAGACCGGGCCTAACCGCATCGGATGTTTGCATACAGCCTCGCAAGGTAGAGTCAGTGATTCTCAACCTGAGGGGGACAGACCCTCAACGCGAGGAACTGTAATGTTGAACGGTACCTCAACAACTTGTCTTTTTGACACTGGATTAAGTTTTGATTGTATTGTCGCCAGACACCTAGTCAAACCCAGTCAGGAGACAGAGGAAACTGTCAAACTATGTGGAGTTTTCAAGAGTGATGCACCAAGGACGCTTCCTATCGCACTGGTAGAAATACACTCTGATTTTGTCAGAGGTGTTATTAAAGCGGCCATAATGGATGATCCTATCTACCCAGTTATCCTGGGATATAGATACGTGTTTGTTGGGAGACCAAAGGAGCTGATTGTGGCAGCGGTAACCACAAGAGGGCAAACTAAGAAGGAGAGGGAGCCTGCGCCAAATTTGTTGCCGAACAAACTGAAGGAGGCGAAACAAAAGGACCCTACTCTGGAGCCCTGCTTTAGAAAACTGCCCATGGCTAAGGACCCCAGACACCACGGAGACATCTTTTCGAAGGATGGTGTCGCAAAATGGTTTCAAGTCATTGCAAACGGGTTCAGTTAGATTTATAAACCCGTCAACGATCGAGTGACCGCTTTCAAAATGGCGGCGTATCAGCGAAATGTGTATCAGACAGAGGAAATCACCAAGGATAAATAAAAGCAGAAAGGAATCAGTATGAAAAGGATTTTACATTTCAGTACAGGGAAGGATTGTGTATAACTGCATATAAGAAGGAACGGTAGGAAGTTCTCATTTACGGAGATATATGCGTATTTCGGCTGCCCACAGTTACGCTAAAAGCGTGTAACCCACTTCTGTTCTAAATATTAAAATCAACAAATAACAGTTTGGGAATTTACATGGATAGGAACGTAGAGAATTATCAACTGTATAAAACTAGATAAGATGGAACAATATGGATATTATATATGCCGAGAATGAGAAAGGCAAAAGTTCAGTCGACGCACAGATCGGCCGAAATCACTGTTCGGGAAGGATTTTTCAGGCTTAGGTTTAAGCTGTGATGTCGGTACCCTCCTATACGTCCGCGCTATGCGTATATATAGCGTATCGGTAAACTGAGCTACAGACAACGAAAGAGGGTTCAGACAGACTGGAGGCAGAGTTTCGCCACTACCCATGAATTGTGAGCGGATCGCCAGAAACATTTTTAAGTCCAGTATCTGAAGTCTGAGGGTAAGCGAAATTATGATAACTACCGTGTATAATATTTGTTATTTCAGGTTCATATAAAAAAGTTAGTTGCTTATCCTTTACAGGACGTGGCAATCAACCCCAGCTTTTATTGGCTGTTTATGATTTTTCTAGGCAATTTTTTCATTCAGTAGTTTGCCATTGCTTTCTGAACGGTACGGCGCTTATACCATTGTTAAAAATCCACACAAAGCGATTTGCTTCCAAACCGCCTGCAGCAGGTTTCGAACCTGGTATATCTGGATTATGAAACTGCGTTCATATCCATTAGGCCACAGACGCCGACCAGGTTCATATAGAATTCACAAAATATGCCTGTATAATAGTCATTGATATAATGTATTGTATGATCTAAACATGTGCATTGTGGATGATTGTTGCTTGTACAAAAATTAATCACAAATAGCCCCACAGCCTAATGAAGATATATTTATCATATTGCTTTATCGCTTACGAAGATAAAGGCAGTCCCATGGCAGAGATTGTCATAGGGAAATGAAGTGTTAGAAACTTCATCATGGAAGATCCCAGTACGAGGTTAAGGTGACTAGTCCCCCTTCCTCGCTGCCTTTGCCTTCCCTAGTTTGAGCGCACAACTTTGTACCCATTTACAGCTGGTAAAATGGAGGGTTCCACAGCCAGGTTTCAATTCCAAAACTATGTAATTGTACTACCGAAGAAAGAAACGTGATCGCTTGGTCACTCTTTATTTATGTATTACTTTTGTGTAGATGCTAAGAATAGCATCAGTATTTGAATTTGTATTTGATATGATTTGGAAGGATCAAGTTATAGAAAGGGATGTATAGGAGCGGAATAAACCAGATGAGGTTTATTACTGATATGTTAATATTAATTCTATATCATTGAATTGATGTTACTTGCTATGACTGTATAACTTTTGACACCTGATGACTGACTTGTCCTTACTTATGTGCTAGTCAGTTACACTTAATTGAAATGTTTAATATTAATGCTATATCACTGAAATGATGTCCTTACTTACTATGATTGTATAACGGTGACATCTGATGACTGACTGGTCTGACGTCTGTGCTAGTCAGCTACAAGTCTAGCCAGATACTAGCCAAGGCTGATATGTTGCAGGTTCCATGAAATAACTCAAACCAGACTGTCAAGTATCAGAAGACTGTGTTGTTCACCAGAGGCAATCCCACAAACGTGCAGGACCCCAAGGAGAACTTCACTGGCCATTGGCATCTCTACAGCTGGGTTTAACAAATCTGATCTACAACAGACAGTTCAGTGTCAGCAGTATCAAGTGATAAGATAAGTGGCAGTTAAGACACTGACCACCCATTTATGAAAACAGCCATAGTGAACCTAATATTCAAACAGTCAAGTGATGACAGTTATTTGTAAAGTCAAAGAACTAAAAACCGTGATTGCAGTAACTGTAATATTCAAGATCTTGAAGTCTAAACAGACAATAATAGTAATTGTGTGAATACTTTTATATATATTTTATACTCTTTTCCAACTAGTAGAAATAGAATATTAGTGTAAATATTAAAATATTTTTAACTGTACCTGAGGAATTATTCACTTATTACATTTGTGGTCACAGTGAATGTTCATTTTATTATCCCCTAGAATATAAGTAATCATAAGATAGTCACAGGGAGGAGACACCTTAAATCCTGGTACTACTTCTTACCAACTGGGCCAGGGTTTTCACAGTCTGACTATTTTTATGATAACAATACACCAGTGCTTATTTCTAAGACTGGGGTATTACTTGTAAAACCAGAACTCTTTACTGGCATACTTTTACATAATAAATAATTTTAAATAACCTCCCGCTACAGATGGCGTATTGTATCATAGAACGGGCGACCCTGATACAGGGAATAACCAGCTCCTAGTACCGACACAGTACAGAAGCCAGATCTTAGAAATGGGGCACTCTCTTCCCTTTAGCGGACATATGGGACAAAACGCCACTATTCAGCGAATAAAAACCCACTATTGGTGGCCAGGAATGAACTCTGAGATTATCAGGTACGTGAAATCCTGCGCCCAGTGCCAACGTGTAGCACCCAAACACTTGACACCCCCAGTACCTATGGGGCAAATGCCAATAGTAGGGACTCCATTTGAATGGGTTGCTGTCGACATCATTGGACACGGATTCCAAGCATGTCGCAGAAGCCCTCGTGCAAATTTTTACACGGTTGGGATTACCTCAACAAGTTTTGATGGATAATGGATCCCAATTCCGTAGCCTATTAATGGAGGAGATCTTTAAGATCTTGAGGGCCAAACATATCCACACAAGTCCCTACCATCTGGCCGGAAATGGGCTCGTGGAATGTTTTAACAGCAGCCTCACCATGATGTTACGTAAGCTGGGTCAGGAGAAACCGGAAGACTGGGATCTATATATATCTGCTGCCTTATTTGCCTACAGAGAGGTTCCCCAAGCGTCTACGGGATTCGCGCCAGCTACACTTTTATTTGGCAGACCTATTAAGGGGCCACTAGAAGCCTTACTTCGGTCCCTGACAGACCAAAAGGCTGACGAGACAGTCGTCTCTGCAAGCAAATATGTATCTGAGCTCAAGGAAAGGCTAAAGCTAGGATGGGATCTAGCTACAACCAACCTTAAGAAAGCCCGCGCTAAACATGCTAAAAGATACAACAAAGCTGCAAAAGAGAGAGAACTCCAACCAGGGGAGAAAGTTTTGTTGCTACTTCCAACCAGAAGCAATAAACTTCGCATCGGATGGCAAGGGCCGTTTACCGTCCTTAAAAAGATCTCACGCACCAATTACAAGATCTCCATTAAAGGCAAGGAGAAGGTCTTTCACATAAATCTGCTAAAGAAATATTTGGAAAGACCAGTGCCATCCTCCGAGCATCTCCTGGCTGTCGCCATAGCAACAGAAGATGAGGAAGATGATGATGGTTGTATGGAGTACCCATTGCAACCCACAGAATCCTTTAAAGATGTCAAGTTCGGCGACAATCTCTCACAAGAACAACAAACAGAAACCAGAGCGCTACTAAAACAGTACAGGGCAGTCTTAACGGATGTACCTGGTCGAACAAATCTCATCGAATTTGATATGAAATTAACAAACGAGACCCCTGTTCGAACCAGAGTTTACCCCATTCTGTACGCTAAAGCTGATGCACTTCGCGGAGAAATAGACAAGCTGCGTCAGGCAGGAATTATCAGTGAGTCGACATCTCCTTACAGTTCGAGTGTAGTGCTGTTGCAGAAGCCCAACAAGGAAGTTCGGCTGTGTATAGATTACCGGTTGCTAAACGCTGTAACGGAATTCCAGCCCGATCCTCTCCAGAATGTTTCTGAGTTGTTCACCAAGCTTAGCAAAGCAAGAATTTTCTCCAAGATTGACCTCAGTAAAGGTTATTATCAAATACCAGTCAAGGAGGAAGTTAAACCTTTGTTAGCTTTCAGCACTAGTGAAGGACATTACACATTTAATGTGATGCCGTTCGGATTGCATAACACACCAGGAGTGTTCACCAGGATGATGAGGAAGCTTCTAGAACCTTTGCAAAGTCCCCATATCCATAATTTCATGGATGACATATTAATTGCATCGGAGACCTACGACGAACATATTGCTACGGTTGCTATGCTCCTCAGGAGACTACAGGAAACTGGTCTCACAGCCAGACCTAGCAAATGTCTCATCGGGTTTGAAAAGCTAGACTTCCTGGGGCATACTATTTCTCACGGCTGCAGTTGGCCTGTTAAGAAGAACGTGGAGAAAATAGTTGCAGCTAAAAGGCCCCGAACGAAGAAAGACACTCGTTCCTTTTTATCACTATGTGCATATTATCAAAAATACATCCACAACTTGAACGGACTTACGGCACCTCTGACTGACCTCACAAAGAAAGGTTGTCCTGATAAGGTCATTTGGGATCAAAAGTGCGAACACGTGTACAGCACTTTAAAAGGACAGTTGTCTGCATACCCCATTTTGAGGTTACCTGACCTCAAGAAACCTTTTGAATTGCAGGTTGACGCGTCAGGTCAGGGCATCGGGTCAACACTGCTGCAAGCCGAGGACAGTAACCTGAATATGCTATTCCCAGTTGCGTATGGCAGTCGGAAATTAAACAAGGCTGAACATAACTACAGCGTAGTTGAAAGAGAATGACTCGCTCTGATTGACGGCATCAGACGCCATCATGAGTTTCTCTATGGGACATCTTTCACGGTGCAAACAGACCACGCTCCTTTAGCTTTTCTTGGTGCCAATAAGGAATTTAACGCAAGGATCATGCGTTGGGCCCTTCTTTTAAGCGTTTACTCCTTCAAAGTGGAATACATTCCGGGAAAACAGAATGTCGGGGCTGATTTCATGAGTAGAAACTGGACTACGGAGGAAGAGGAGGAAATCGAAGATACCAATCATCCAAAAGCTACCGATCAGGGCAGCTTCATTGTCATAAATCAAACATGAAAAATGGTTTCATATCTAAAAGTGGGGACGATTGTGACGTACGTATTAGTATGAGAAGTGAAGGCCCTGAATTGTTAGATGATATGGTACGACCCTTCGTATAACATCAGTACCCCCGAATAGTGTTGTAATTTTATCGTCAACGGGAATTCTTCCACCTGGGCTCATTAGCAATGCACAACAGAAACGTGGAACTCCACCTGGTCTCATTAGTATGCGTCAGAGCAGTGTGGACTCGCTACCACGTTTGCTATTAATATGTAGACTGTTATCTTCCGTGCATTCTGGAGATCGCATCGTCTAAAGGGGAGGTAAAGCCACGCCTACTGAAACCTCTAGAGCGATCATAAGCAAGCATTTCGCTACACCTTTCTTTCATACCTGCCTTAACTCTTAGTATACGAGCTGCCTTTCATGACTACCAATACAGATTTTGCAATAAATAATTTATTTATAAAGATAACATAAGTGTTATATATCAAAATGTGAAGAAATGAAACCCCTACATCATGCACGTAACTAAATTGATCAGTGGTTTGAAACATGCATTCAGCTATAAATTTTCGCTATTGACGGGGATCGATCATCGGCCTCTCTAGAAGGCCGCTCGTATACTAAGAGTTATAGGCGTTGCTTAAATCAAATGAAGAAAGCGGCACACGATCTGAGACAATGATGATCTTAGAGCGGACGATGAAGTTTCCGGATGCTAGGTAACATGGCAGTGTGAACCAGAGGAGAGCGCTGGAATCGCTCAAAAGACGGAACGAACGGGAGAGACAAAGCAGCCAGAGAATTGAATAATCACGGGGACGAGGCGGCGTAGAATCTCATATTTTCCCTGAGTTCTTAATAAGTGTGAAATTCTAACATGTCCCCCCGATCTTGTCATTCCATTTCATATATATAGAGACCCTGAAGAATGCAATTTTATCACTCGTTTGCCAGAGATTTACAGAAGCACTAGCTATAGTAAAATCTTGTTAGATTTCCCCTTGATTTTTGGCTATATTGCAGTGAATTCTATTCTGTGCTAAACGGTATAATATATATTAGTTTCTAGTGATCAGTGGTCTAGTTCATTCATTTTTATTTCACTGGTTTTTGTGTTAATTTAAATCTATTAAATTAAACCTATCTTAAAAGTTTCCAGTTGAAAATTTAATGATATATTTATTACATTATTCAAAAAGATAATAGATGCTTAAACGCTTAAATTAACTTTTAAAGTCGCGAAGGAATTTATAACTAATTAATTAAGTTAAGTCCTATATATAGATATGTGTTAACCATTAGACTCGCGAAGTGTTTTCTTAATGTATATAATTAAATACGCGAGTGTATATAATAGTCTTAACGGTAAATTTATCGCGCTTTAGAATGTTATTTGATTTTTCGGTATGAATTACATGTTTTCTATCTTTCATATAGGGTGATCATAACCTTTGCGTCCCAGAAAAAAAACATTGTATAGAGTCCTCCATACTCGGTTCTTAAAACCCTCCAGAATTTGATGAGACTGTTTAAATTTTAATCTTGTGGCGATCCTGTTGGGATTCTGCTATCTAAAATTACCAGAAAGAAAGCCAACCCAAGAACAATTTTACACGCCATCAATTAAATTAAGATTAATTGGAGAAGAACATTGCCAGAGCTATATTTGTATTATTTTACTGCTCTACTGCGAAAGGAAAATAGAAATCTTCCGAACACTGACTGTGCATATTTTCTTCACTGGATTTAAAAACCCTCGAAGTAAACCACACCTCACCGGTCAGTTGTTGTCATCACGCATTAAGAAGTTTTACCATCAGCGGCGAAATCAATGGGACCACACCATTTTCACCACCCCTATCTGTGACTGTGCCATCCCTTAGAAACTTTATCTAAAACCAACAGAAACACAAGTGCTTCATCGTCCAGCAATTACGAGACTATTTGCTACAAGCCAAACTCGCTATTCTGGGGCTGGATTTCGAAGAAAAAAAAAGACAATTCTATTTTGTCGAGTGTTTAATTGCTGTTGTAATATTTCTATGGAGTGCCAGAATCCACGGTCGGTAAGTGTGTGTGAGAAACTGAGTGTTGGCCATCACGAGCGTGCATGAATGAATGAGAGTTATTTGTAAACATTATAATTGGTCCTACCTAGTAATATTTTCTTTTACCGTATTCATTGTATTTGTTCTCTTTAAGTGGGATCTCTTAACTTTGGTTATTTCCCCTCCCTTAACTCTGCTTAGTCAAGGGAAAACATTGGTTTTTTGAGAAACTAATAGGACCTGTTTCCTACCCCACATACATAATATTGTAACACCTCTTATCAGAGTAATAACTTTACTGTTGGGTTAAATTATCTATCTCTGATAAACCCCCCTGTCTTTTGGACTGGGGTTTTTTTTGTGTCTGTGTCTATTTCAAGCGGGAAGGGCATATTGGATTACTCCTATTCACCCCCCCCTCTCCACCTTGGTATTTGTATTTTCTGTACTATGATTTTTGCCTGTAATTGGATAGATGTTGTGATTGTGATTTAAATGATAAATAAACATCATAAAACTTTAGTATTGTGTTGGAAGACCCAAGCCCAAATTACCCATATTTGTTTACCATAGTTTGTATTCACGTAGCGTCCATGTGTTTGAAGCACCAATTTGGTGTGAGCGCATGTGTGTTTGGAAACTGGCAAATAATTGTTTAGCCAGGAGAGTTTAAGGAGTAGATTGAGAGAAAAGATTGTCGTAAAAGAGTCTGTCCTTACTCTCCCCAGCACTCTGTGAATCAACTAGTTACTCCAAAACCCTTATTATCACAGAGCCTTCACCACCATTTTTCACTCTAAACGGGACCACTATTTCTAAGACTTTTTTTCTCAAAATAAATTTATGACAATATCTCTGTCATTTCCTCCAACTTTTATTTTTATTGCTGCCAAGATATTAGCCCATGTGTTGAGAGGAGTATTTCTCCAACTGCTGTATACTATCATTTGCTATATTTTTTGTCGTAATCTTTATCTTATCTTTGTGAATTTTCATACCCAATTGTCGTGACCTCTCATCCTGTATTCTCATTTTGCCTGGCATCTGGTTTCAAGTGATGGTATTGAAGGGCTAGGTCATTGGCAAAATCCTGATCTTTTAGTTGTTCTCTTTGGGTCCACAGAATTCCGTTTCTGGTGGTTGATGTTGTTTTTGTAATGAAATCTAATGCCAGAAAGAAGAGAAATTATGACAAAAGGCAAGGTACAGCAAGTGCACTGCAGTTCTTATTTTAAAAGGCTCTGTTAGGTTATCCTTTATGAATTTTACATTACATTCCTTAGGAGGTTAGCGAGCATATGATTATGAGGGGACTCCAAGATGCATCATCAGTTTCCAAAAGCAATTTTCTATCAAATTTGTGAGAGTATTTTCATGGTCTTGAAAACTAAAGTGTAAAGTGGTGAATCCATTTTCAAGATCTGTTCTACTATTATGCGCAGCATTGTTATCTGGTCTGGACACAGAAGCCTGCTTCAAGTGTTTAGCACCCAGTGTGGATCCTTCCTTTGGCACCCCTTATGAATTAGTAGCCCCCTTCAGTCATAACTGACTACTTGGTGTGATCTGCAGTTTCAGCCTCCTGGGTTGCTGGATTTATGTTCAGCACCTTCACGTCTCTCTTGCACACATCTTTGAGCCTCAGCTGCCGTCACCCAGCACTTCTTTGGCCATCTGCCAGTTTATGAATAAACAGCAAAAGATATTGTTATTCTTAGATGTATTTTTAAACAGTAATGTACTGTCATAACAGTGTCTGATATGCGAGCCCCCCCTGCCCCCCCTCCCCCCCCCAGCTGTCACCGGGATGAACTGCCTCCCTTGCACCTGCCTTAATATGACACTCTCTGTACAAAATTTGTTTTATCATAAATTTTCCTATTGCATCCTTATCTGATCTGACTGTGCATGGCCTCTTTTAATATCTCAGAAATGATCCTGTTTAATATTTTCTCTAGCATCATCTTTCTCTAATTTATGCACTCATGCAAATCTCCTTTCTTTGGCCGCTTGACCGGATATTCTGTCTTCCTATCTTCTGGCATTCTGCCAGACTTTACTTAGTAGTCTGCATAATGTATACATAAATTACCAGTATATATAAGTTGCGTGGGGCTGGCAACCCCACCCATTAGAAACTGAAAGCCACAAAAAACTTCAGCAATGTGAACAAGTCATCGAGAGCAAATAATTGAGCTCAGCTGTCCAAGGTGGAGAGAGTCCTGTAGTTTAGGTATACATATGTTTATTATTTCATGTGTGGTTTTTTTTTTTCTTCCCATGAAGTTAATACATTTTCCCATTCATTTCACCATGTTGCCTGATGTCATGCTTATTGTATAAAAACCCACATCTGTGTTGTGTGTGCAGGCCACTGCTTTTTCCAGCAACTCTTGATATTTAAAAAAAAAAAATGTTAACTTCACTTCTTCAAACTTGATATTTTACAAGATGTTAACTTCACTTCTTCAAACTTGATATTTTACAAAATGTTAACTTTACTTCTTCAAACTTGATATTTTACAAAATGTTAACTTTACTTCTTCAAACTTGATATTTTACAAAATGATGACTTTACTTCTTCAGACTTGATGTTTTACAAAATGTTAACTTTACTTCTTCAAACTTGATATTTTACCAAATTTTAACTTTACTTCTTCAAACTTGATATTTTAAAATGTTAACTTTACCTCAAAGAAGAGATCATGTTACTACTATCCCATGCAGTTCACGATTAAATTTATTTTTGTTAGCTAACTCTTGAGTTTTCCCTGGGAATGAGGAAAATAAGTACCTTTAAACTTGGAGATACCATGCTTTTAAATGCTGATGGAAGAAGGCTAATTTGAAATTTCTCTAGCTTTAAAAATCTCCCCCCCCCTCCCTTCCTGGAGATATACCAAATTATCCCCTGTGATATGTTGATAGATTGGGCTAACTTATGCCAACCCCTGATCTAGACTGTGGGTGTGGAGTAACCTTCTGTTGATGTACACATCCCACATACTAACATTCAGTTTTAGTGGTTTGAAAACATCACATGTACTTCATCTCATAGCATCAAAATTATGTTGGATATCAGCTTGTTGTGTCACTTTAACAGATTGTTACTTCCTATTAATAAAATTAATGGGGTATAGGTACACTTGAGAAGGTGGCGCAATTATAATAAAGTTAGACCTAAGATGATGATAGGAAACTCTTTACAGAGCGATACAACAGGAAGCAATCTGATCATCAGAAAAAGTCCCCCCGTCCGACAAGTGTTTCGGCCCCATATATTATATGATAAAAGTGCTTTTGAAATTGAAATAACAATGTACAAATAAGTAAATATATTTTTACATTTTCATAAATTACTTTATTATAATTTTTTGAACACTATTTGTTCTTTCTGTAACATTAAACTTTACTGTGTTAAAAAAAATAAAAGTGTGAAACCAAAAGCTGCTAATTATTGTGGGTGTCTAGTACAAAGTTGTTTTGATTGGAGGATAAAACACAATCATTTACTACTGCATGTCCAGTTATCATCTAAGAAAACTTTGGCATGAGTTGCATATTCTTATACGTAATCCTGACTTCACTTATAATGTAGAATTTTCTGGAGTGCTGTTCAGTACTAAAGATGTAACTAGAATTTAACAAAAATATGGTTTATGATCAGCTATTTCAATTTCTTACTTTGCCTGTTGCTGTGGATACATTCAGTTTCAGCATTGCAATGACTACTGGCATTAAATGGTGAATAGGGGAGGAGGGGGGGATCCCATTACATGCTCATTGAGGCATATTGGGAATACGGTGTTAGGCCTATATTTTCTTGATCAAAGGACACACTAGGGGTGATGTAGTCAACATCACGCCGGCTGCCTTTAACCTTCCTAGAAATTGCTGTGGTACCCAATTCACGAGGTTGGGTCAACCCGGAGCCATTTGCAGTCTAAAAGAATCCCACCTCAACTGGGGATCGAACCAGGACCACCGAGCTGGGAATAAATGTTGAATAAGTCACGCTTTTTTCTGGGGCATGGCTAAATTCTGCATGAAGCCACAGGCTCACTATTATGCTCACTACATTTAATCTACCAGCACTGCATTGCTTAAGAAATAACCACAAATCTCCACTATAAAACCTAAACAGTTCCAGTATCAGAAATGATAGTGACAAATTATTGTTAAGACAGGCAGATAATGATCACTATAGTGGTGCACAATATGCTAGACAACAGAAAAGACATAAATATTGAGATGTCAGACATATTGTTGTTAAATCATAATATCACATATACGTAATCAGCTAATCCTGTCAATTCTTTGTTGCTATGTCAGTTCCCAGCTCGGTGTCTCAGGTTTCACTACTATTAAAATGTTTCTGGAATAATATAAATATAGCTGTATTTTGGAATATAGTGTTATTCCTAAAGGCCGACTTTGAAAAACTAGAGCACATAGTTCTAAGTCTGACTTCAGTAGTACAGTTTTTTTTTTTTCTTCTCCAAAAGTGCTACTTTTAAAATGAAATCATAAACCCTGTGTGCACATCGAAACGTTGAGACTACCTGTTTTGATACTTATTCATTGTGAAATATTTTCCCATGTTTCCTATTGATTTTGTAATTAGAAATCCTATTCTTCCTTTAAATAATAGCTCTAAAGAGAAGATCATTGCATTGAGTGCCAAAATAACTGTTTGAAATCATTGAAGACAAAGAACCCAGTAGAGACAAAAGCTCATCTACTATAGCTACATTAAGAAAAGATATTGGTCATTATAGACAGTTTATGATGAAAATTATCAGAAGAAAGAGCTCAAACTGGAAATGCTTTCAGTGTGAGCCCTTTCTTCTGCTTGTGTTTTTTTTTTTTTTTGCTAAAAGATCTAAATATTATGAACTTTACATTAAGTCAGAACTGGATCGTCAGTCACAGGCCAAGCCAGGGGGAACATTTAATGCCACCAGGCCTTAAAATCACTAGCATTGATGACTGTAAATAAGCATTTGACATAGAGCTAGTTTATTAAATAACTGTACTGAATTACTGCACAGTTGTTGTTGTTGTTGTAACAGTTCACACTTTGCTTTGGCTTATTGGTTGTTTAAGCACATTTCTTCTTCTTTTGTTTTTTTTTCTGCACATTTATGCAAACAAATTATTTGTTTAGCCAAAAAAAAGAAAGAAAGAAAACGTAAACTCAGATTTATTTTTTCATTTTCGTGTCACATATAGGCGATAAACATGTTAAATATGGCTGGGAAAGTGCAAATTGAATAATGTGGCCTTTTTTTCTGGAGGCACAGTTTAGTCATAATGTTTTGGAAAAGCACTGTACCTTCAAGATTTGCTTTAAAAGTTTGTAAAATAATACAGAAGTATAATGACCCGCACTTTGGCATTATTTTTGCATCCTAACTAGTCAATATTGTAGAAGGAAAAGATTGACATTTTCAGTGGCTATGTCTTGTAATATGTGATATTCATGGTGCTGGGCTTCTATTTGGTTATTTTAAGGCATGAAGATTTGCAGTCAATAATGCCTTGTTAGTTATGAGTAATATCATTTCTGCTTAACTTTGTACAGGCAGGACATCTTAGATGAAAAGTGTTGGATTTGCTTAACTTCACAGTATTGTTACGAGTGCTTTTTAATTTCATAGAGAAATTAATTAATTTTGCTAATGTTGAGGGAAGTTAGCAACAACTGTTTCCTATATTGGCTTGTTATATTCTAGTTTGAGATGTAGTTTTTCTGAGTATTTAATGTATTCTGTTGCCAAAAAAAATTGTCCATTTCTGGAGCTATGACTTGTCTTAAAAAGTTTTAAACACAAATAGATTATATTGAAAGATGTGCAAACAAAACAAAAAAAAGATACAATTTTCCTGCCCCTGCTGCCCACAGTTTAACTCCTTCCAGAATGTCACATGTTGCTCTTCACTAGTTATCTGGGACACATCTTTGAGGTTATTCCTAATTTCTTCATGTTACATGAATGTCTTGTCTTTTTGTTTCTCTCTGTGGATTGGTTGTTAAAATTGTGTGATGATGTCTAAAAGTTCATTCATTCATCCTTTAAGAGGAGAATATACTTTCAATAAATTCATATCAAGTCCTTCTGTTCAAGATCTTTCCTTGTCTTCTTTATCTCTGTCGTTACTGTCTCTAATTCTCTTCTTCTTGTGTTTATCAGTCTTCATCTACCTGTCTGAGCATAAGTAGTGTGTTATGATGATGACATTGACCTAACATATTATGCATTCCAGTTTCATGGTTTCAAGACCAGTACAACAGATGTTCAGTGTGTAACATTCTTGAACCATGTGTTGACATATTTCTGGCTACAGCATGTGAAACAATTGTTTGCTCATTCTAGCTGGTGTTATTTCCCCATGCAGATATGTGCTGCAAATATAAACTGACCTCAATAAAATTTGATTGTTCAAATTTGCCACTAAAAAAAAAAAGGTTTCAGTTTGTGGAGTCAAAAGATAGTTGCTATCATGTCTGTACTTGGTTAATTTTTGGAAGTATTATAAGTATTTTTATTGTTTTCTAATATTTATTTACTGTTTATTCTGGGCTTTCTCACCAGTCTTCCTACCCTTAGTCAACAATTGTAAAAATTGTATGCTTTACCTTTCTTTTAAAATTCTGTTTCAAAAGAAAACAAATGCTGTTGTTTTGTTTTGTCTCAGAGCTCCCTTTTTTTTCTTTTTTTTTTCGTATGTCCACTATTACTCGAGGCGAAATCTCAGGTTAGTCTGTCTAGCCTGAGACTGATTTTACGTGAGTACCCTATTTTCCCTGTACGCTGACAGGTGTCCTCTCGCCATTCAGGCAGATACTCGCTGTCTTTGGAGAGTACCCATTAGAGCTGGGTCGGTTCAGAAGCCGTTCAGGTTTTTCCAGTTCCTGGTTGACGAAACTCCCTCAAATGTACTCGCCAGGGCTCGAATTAATCCAGTCCAAATCCTGGTTGACGACACTTCTTCAAATGTTCTCGCCCGAGCTTGAACCTGGATCACCCGATCACCAGCGCAGTGTGGTAACCATTACACCAGCGCGGCTCCCTCAGAGCTCCCTAAATCGCAGCTTCACTTTTATTTGTCCTGCCTTTGTTCTAACATTGATTTGAGATTTGCTTACTGTAACTTCTAATATAAAACATTTCATATACAGTCTCAGTCACCATGCTGATGATGGCGACTAGCAATTATACCAAGAACAAAAAAATTTGTATTTATTTATTCAAATTGATATCATATATTTTTTTTCCAGAGGTGGCCACCAAGGACCTCAGTAACTGATCATTTTGAACCGGTCAATAAAAACTGTAAACTTTGGGCGTGTCCATTTTTTAATGTTTATAAACCATATCTTTCTACAACACCCAGTGCTCTTCTTGCCTGTGATATTGTTTCCTCACAGGAGTTTCTGTAATCTTTCTTGTCTGATTAAATCAATGTGCCATTATCTGTGTGGTGTTTCTTTTCACGGTTTATCATTGTCAAGATTTCTCAAAGGACTGTCTTTTGTATTCATGATTTTCTAATTACATTACTCTTAGTACACTTCATGAATTCTTCCAGTCAAGTTATAAATGCTAATTGTTATCCTATCAAAAACCTGGTTCAATTTAATAGGTCCACAATGCTGATTTAACTCTTAGTATACGAGCGGCCTTCTAGAGAGGCCGATGATCGATCCCCGTCAATAGCGAAAATTTATAGCTGAATGCATGTTTCAAACCACTGATCAATTTAGTTACGTGCATGATGTAGGGGTTTCATTTCTTCACATTTTGATTTATAACACTTATGTTATCTTTATAAATAAATTATTTATTGCAAAATCTGTAATGGTAGTCATGAAAGGCAGCTCGTATACTAAGAGTTAAAAAGACATTTGTGTGTGTGTATTAATGACGAATTGATTTTTTTCACTGGTTGTCCTACATGTTAAGAAAACTCTTAGTGAATGCTTGCCGTTCATAATGTTAGTCATGATTTTAGTATGACTAAATTGTTATATGAGTTCATCTTCGTAGCCCAGTTATGTTTTGCATCAGTTGTAAGTCCAGTTTTTCTGTTTTAATCTTATTAGCAACAAATGTTCAAGTTTAGGAATTTCTTCTTGGGTTACACTTTTATTATTCTCCCTCTTCCCCTCCCCCTGTTTGTATCTTTAGTGCTGTGATGGTCCATTATATGCATATTGCATTTATACTTTTTCCTAATCTGAGCAGTACACCGTGGATATAGCTTATTTAAGCAGGAGTAAATAAAAATATTGAATAACAAATATTGTGTGGATCATGCAAAGCTGATAATTTGGGTATAGGTGCCAGGCCTGTAGGGAATTTTTAAATTACAGAGTAATGGTACATTTAAGCGTAAGAAATTGCAGCTGCTTTCAGAGGCTTTTAGTAAAAATTGGGCATTATTTTTTAATAATAACAAACTTTGCCTCCATGCGTGATTCCGTTAGCTTCCTTTGCATGTTTTTTTTGCCTTAACCCCACAAATTTGTTTTGTTTATGCAGGGAAACCACCCTGGTCACCGTCATCCCAATAGGCGGCATGATGAAGTGAGTATGCTTTCAAAATACTAACGTGCAGGACCTTACCTCCATGTTCTTTGCACTTCTTTGCTGTACTTAAAATGATATTTAGGTGTTTTATATTTAACTGTTAAATAGCTTCTGCTTACCAACACTTTACTGTGCCATTCATGGACATTGTCTAAAACATAAGAGAGGAAGATCGCCACAGTTCAGATGATGTTTTTAAGAAAAGCAGCTAATGTTACCATAAGAAACAGGCTGGGAAATTAAAAAGCTGGTGGGAACAACACCTTGCATCGACAACATTGATATTACATCGGATGTCACCTCAATAGATCATAGCAGAATCAGCTGCTTTAACTAGCCTTCAACAGCAGAGAATCTGGCTTCAGTCCAAGCAGGTGATGTAAAAGGAAGTGGTTAGACTGTGGTAATGAAATCCTGAAAAAACAAAAATGAACTGACGCTAGCAAACAAGAATGGACACTAGATTTTTCTGAAATGTTTGACAGCACTGCTTGAAAAATAAACGGCTGCATTTATTTGTGAAAAACAGTACTTTAGAGCTGGTGACAGAGCTGAACAAGTTATAGTACCTGCAGAGTGGTTTGTGTAATATAATACATTAATAATACGAACCACACATTGTAATAATATGCGAATCTTCACATGTACGACATCCTGTAAATAAAACATGGCTACAAACTGAACATGCTTTTACTGAGTGCCTTCTGAAACATGTGTGTGCTTGTGTAGATGACGAGGTAATGCTTATATACATACATCATAACATTACATGGTGGCAGCGGTCGATACCGGACTGACGCAAAAAACAGCTACACGATAACACGTGAGTACAGTATTCGGCTAATTTTCGTCATCGAGGTCAGCCATGGCGGCGAAACAATATCGCAACGCACCGCAAATGAGATTCGCCGGTCAAGATGATAAGAGTGAAGCTTTCTTGTTATGGCGCCAATGCATAGATCTATATTCCAAGACCACTGGTCTGGAAGGACAAACCCTAACTCCATATATCCTAGAAGCATTGGACGATGAAGGTTTGAAAATTTACAACAGTTTTGCTACCGCCATGCCTGTGGAGTCGGCGACAGACCCCGCAGCCATATTGGACGAATTTGAAAAAACGTCTGATAATAAAGCACACGAACTTTAGAGCGGCAAGATTAGAACTTCACCACCTGCGACAGAAACCTGGTGAAAGTCTAGATGATTTTTTCACTCGCATCAAGGAGAAAACAAGTGTATGCAAATTTAACAAAGAAGAAGAAAAAGAGCGAATTATCGAACAGATCCTTCTCAGCACACCAATGCCAGAGTTCCAGAAATGGATACTGAGCCAGAGTGATACACTAACTTTACAACAACTTCTGGATGAAGGCAGGAAACACGAGGCACAAGCACTAAACATTAAACAAATTCAGCAAGGTACAGTAACAGCCCAGGTGGATGCAGTAAAAAGCTATAAACCCAAACAAAACAAAGCAACCGGTTCGAAGCAACAAGAAAAACACAACACAAGCAGAGGTGCTATGTGTAAATGTTGTGGCCTAAACCACATACAAAACCACTGTCCAGCTAAAGACTCTACATGTCATTACTGCAGAAAGAGGGGCCACTGGATAAAATTATGTTTCAAGAGGAAACAAGACAGTGCTCAACACAAACTTCACAGCAGAAAGTCGTCAAAACAAACACACTCTATGATGACTGAGGACCTTGACTCCAGTGAAGAAAGTGATCCTTCCACTTTTGATACTGTGAAGATACTAACTTTCAGTAATGAACCAAAGAGAACGCAGGCTTTCTGCAAGGTACAATTCCGAATACCAGGAATTAAAATGCACAAACAAAGAAATATTCGGTTCAAGATAGACACAGGTGCCCAAGGTAACACTCTACCCTTAAGAATATTCAGACAGATCATGCCTGACAAGGTGGATGAGCAAGGATTTCCCACAAGGGATGTAAAACGTAGGAGTGGCAGGACAAAGCTAAGAGCTTACAATGGAACAAGTATAGACTGTTTCGGAGCAGTAACACTTGAATGTTCATACAGAGACTCTGAATGGACATCGTCAACATTTTACTTGGTAGATGTTGAAGGACCTGCAATTTTGGGTTTACCAATGTGCGAAAAGCTGAGTGTGGTAACTATATTAACAACATTAAAGAGGATATAGGTCTTGCAGATGCTCTCAGCAGACTACCAAACCCCAACAAGACAGCAGATCTTACCCCAAACATCAAAGTTGATTTTGTCAAGTTTAGCGATAATCGGCTTGAACACATCAGAGAAGACACAATGAGAGATCCTATCCTTAACTCTCTCAAAGAACTGATATACCATGGATGGCCAAGCTCTATCAGGGAAGTTCCAACACACATCCGTCCATACTACTCTATGGGGGACGAGTTAAGCATCGAAGATGGTCTGATCCTTAAAGGAGATCGCATTGTTGTACCAGAAACACAACGCGATATCATCCTTAAACAACTCCATAATAGTCACCTTGGTATTGTGAAGACACAACTGAGAGCAAAGAAAGATGTTTACTGGCCACAGATAAAGAAGGACATAGAAACACTATGTAAAAACTGTTCAATTTGCCAAGAACATGCAAATAGGCAGTGCAGAGAACCTCTCATACCATCAGACATACCATTGAGCCCTTGGAGCATTATAGGAACTGATATTTTCTCCATCGACAATAATGACTATCTTATTATTGCTGATTACTACAGCAAATTTCCCATCATTGAGAAACTTCCACAACCCTCACCATCAGCTGTTATTGCAGACATTACAAAGAAGTATTGCAGCATATTTGGCATCCCAGATGAAATTAGATCAGACAACGGTCCACATTTCTCAGGTCAAGCATACATAAACTTCACTAAGGACTGGAAGATCAAACACACAACATCATCACCTAGATACCCTAAATCTAATGGTTTCATTGAGAGACAGATACAAACTATCAAGTCAATCATGAAGAAAACAAGAACAGAGGATGTACACCTAGCACTCTTGAGATGGAGAACAACACCGGTAGACAGTAAGATCGACAGTCCAGCAGAACTTATGTTTGATAGAAGAATTAAAGACCTTCTACCATCTAAGGTCCACTTCCGTCCACAACATAGAGACAGCACATATGATCAACTTCAGCATCGTCAGCAAGTTCAGAAATCCAACTATGACAAATGTGCTAAAGACTTACCACCATTATATCCTGGTCAGCATGTGACTACCTACAACCACAACAATGACACATGGTCAAAAGCAACAATCATTTCCAGAAACCCTGAACCCAGGAGCTATACTTTAAGACCAGACAGTAGCAGCAACCTCCTGAGGCGAAACAGAGTGGACATAAGAGAAATCCCACAGAATACAACAGAACAGAGAATTCCCATGCTTTCAACAGACAATGCAGTAACTCCAGACCTTAGTGCCCCACAAAACCAACAAGCGCCAAGGCCGAAATCACAACCAACTCAAGCTAAACCAGGGACTTCCGCAGAACCACCAGCACTTTACACCACTTGTTCTGGCCGTACAGTGACACCTCCCAGCCGATACAGACAGTGACATATATATACTCACACCGAGCATTACACATACTTATCCTTTCTCACATGAAACATTTCGTTGGAAACGTTTGCACACATTTTTTTTTTCAAAAAAGGGGGGATGTAATATAATACATTAATAATACGAACCACACATTGTAATAATATGCGAATCTTCACATGTACGACATCCTGTAAATAAAACATGGCTACAAACTGAACATGCTTTTACTGAGTGCCTTCTGAAACATGTGTGTGCTTGTGTAGATGACGAGGTAATGCTTATATACATACATCATAACATTACAGTTTGTTAGCTTGAGTAATATATTGCAGTAGCAGTTAAAACTTTCAGTACTCAATTTAAGACATTTGAAAGAAACATTACTTGTAAGCTTATGAAGGTTAATGTTTGCATACCCTGCACATAAGTGCAGTTGATAGGAAGCATTGCTAGTAAAGGCTGAATGTAACAGCTGCTGCAAATAGGGCATGAAAACAATCGCAGTGAATGTTGGAAGCTATGAATATGAGTAGTACAAACAGAGAACTGTGCATTAGACACATCACTAAGCATGTGAAACGAATGACTGAACTTTATTGTCAGCGGTGTACTCATAGAAGATGGGATGATTTAGTGATTGAATGAACATCTTTATTTAATCAGGGTGAAGAAAATGCACATTGTAGTCTTTTTAAATTTTCTAACATGAAAAGGAAAGCCAAAAAGATCTTAGCATGAGTGGAAAAAAATAGTGAAATCTAAAAAGTTTGTTAAATTGATGCATATTTGAAACTGATATATTTGGGATGTCAGGTTGTGAGACAGTGAAACATTTGATTAGATATAGCTTGAAAGAGAGAAGTAGATAAAAGAGACACTTATTGTAGCAATAAGAAACAGATACGATGCATTGTCAGACCTGAAAAATTCATGTCCAAGATGTTAACTCTTACTATCCGGCAAGCCCCGTGAAGTGGCGCGGGTTTAGTACCAATTTTACGGCTCGCCAGTTCAAGTGGCGCGCGACGGTAACGATAGCTAAACTAGCGCGTAAAAACGCGGTTTTAGCTAACGTATAGTAAGAGTTAATGACCAGTGGGGAACTTTGAAAGAATCACTCAGCCAGTCATCAAAAGCTACATTGACTAAAGTAACCAGACAAGTTTGTAAAAAAATGGATGGCTGATGAGATTCTAGAATTAAGAAGAGAATAATGGTAACTTTAACTGAACACAGTATGAAGAGATCAGCAATAAAACAAAAATGTTTAGAAGAGAAAGACAATGGTTGTGAAAGAAATGTAAAGATTAAAGGAATTTGGGCTTAAGGTAAAAGTACTTGTAATATGAACAGGCTGTTTAAAAATTAAGGAAGGCAACATCATCATCGTCAGGGAAAATTATAGAAAACAAGGGTCAGAGTGAATTAATGACTTGTACAGTAATCACAGGGATGAACATTTTACAGTTAGAAACAAAAATGATGGACCACCACTAATGAATGAGTGTGTAAATACATTGAGATAAATGAAAGCAGTAAAAGGCTCCAGGGTCCAGGTAACGTCATATATTAAATGATTATAGCTATGTTTGGAGTTGACAAACTTACAAGTCTTGTGATTACAATCAGTTAAACTTAACTGATTTTGTTGCAGTATCTCAATCAGTGTGTTCATTGCATTGCCTAAAAACCCTGGAGACATTAACTGTGAACAGTATCGAACAATTAGCACCAAAAGTTTTAAACAGCAGGAAGACAAAAGAAATATTTATATCAAGAAAGAAAATTAATAGCAGAATGTAAAATATTTGTAAAAGTGAAAGCATGAAAGCAAGTAAACAGTTTCACTGTTAGATAGATCCTTGGATCTATCAAAACATCTGATGGCATTTATTCACACAAATAAGCCAAGAATTGGTTTGGTTTTAAAGACCATCTTCATTGCACACAGACAACTCCATCAGTTCTCTGATCTCCATCCTTAGATTACACAAGGAGAATCTCAGCACAGTGCATGAACTCAGTAGCACCGGCGAGGATCCCAGTGTGTGTGTATACAGGAATGACACATTCTATAAATATTTTTGTGGTGGGTAGGTTTCCAAATTTTTAAACTTTGCCCGAGCAGCAGCTGTATGGCCTACTCTTTACAATTTCCAACTGCTAACATGCACAACAGGCACTCGGGACTTCCTATTTTGTCACCCTTATCTGAGAAGACTAGGCATCTGATCTCACTACCGAAGAGATCGGGGGGGGGGGAGTATGACATCATTGGAAACCACTGGTTCTCAAAAAAAAAGAATGTTCATCAGTTATATTCCCTGTGGTGGAGCGAAGCTGGTACCTTTAGAATTAGAGGCTGACACCGTGTACCTCTTAGCCTCTCCAACACCCCCCCCCAACAGTTGCAAAGGTGAAATCAGCTTTCCACAACATGAAAAACATTTTTGCCAACGACCAAAAAACTCATTGGCGGTGAGAAAGATTGAATTATGATGCTATATATTGCACCCTATATTACTTCTTTAGGCATGAGACACCTGGACAGATAAAAAAAACAGATGGAAAGAAAATTTGAGGCAGCAGAGATGTGGTTCTTAATAAAGATACAACACATGCCTTGGACAGCTAGAAAATCAAATGAGGAATTGTCAAAGAAACGGATGAAATTCACGAATTAACCAGTACAACACAGGCACAGACAAGCACCGCTCTCTGGACATGTCATAGAAGTAAAAAAAATTGGAGAATTTGGAAACAACTGGTAAATTCAACTCAAAAGAGAAGAAGAGGAAGATGGAGAGACAAATACATTGACAGACTGATCACATGACATGGGAAGAGATTGAAGATGCAGCTTGTTCAAAACGCTGAGAACAAAGAAATGGGGAAGAATGATTGCCTTTTGGTCATAACAAGAATGAAAAACCTGCAAAAATAAATTTATTTGTCCCTGGCTCTGTAATACATAAGTATTATATATATATATATATATATATATATATATATATATATATATATATATTGCTATATATATATATATATATATATATATATATATATATATATATATATATATATATATATAATTTATTTATTATTTTATTTATTTATTCATTTATTTTTTTTTCTCACTCTGTTTTCCAGTCCTTGTTTTCATTATTTCTTATTTTTCTGTTTTTAATGTACTATCGACTTCCGCTTTCCGGTTTAGGGGCAGCCATCTTGCTGCATGTTACTGGACATAAGGGAGTATTTTTTTCCTTTATTTTTATAGTTTCATGTTCTCTACTTAATTCTCATTTTCTTTCCCTCCTGTCTCTTGTTTGTCTGTCCCTGACGAAGGCCTTGTGGCCGCAACGTAGGTTTTTCTTGTCCTTTTTCCTTGTAAAACGTATTACTATTTGTGTGTGTTTTTTTTTTTTTTTCACCATTCAACCTCTGTAATACATATTACTGTACTTAAAAAATAAAAGAATTGAAAAGGATTTAAAGAACTGAATAAAATGTGTGTATTTCTGACACATTTTTTTGGGTAAGATGATAAAGTGTTGATATTAAAAATTTATTTTTTATATCCTTGAATTTGTCTAATGCAGAAATTCTTTTGAAATTGTAGCTTTCTGACTGCTGTGTCTGACTATATCAATTTCTTACCTGAGGTCATTTTCCAGAAAATATAGAGGTTAAAAGAATGAAGAAGGTTATCATTAAAAATAGAGAAATTGTAATACAAATATTAAGAGTTTCATTCATGTAATAATCACTACTTACACTCCCAGCAGTTATTTTGCAAAGCTTGCATGGCCTGTACAGGTTAGTAACCATGCATTTTCCCTTTCATGCATGCAGCCTGATGGGATACCTAATGGCTTTGGACGAGCATACAAAGGCAGACTGAAAGATAGTGAAGTAAGTCTGTTTAAAAAAAAAAAAATGAGCAACAGGATCCAGCCTACTTTTAGTAAACAATACATGATTATTCAAGTAAAATTAGTTGATTTTTCGTAAAAAGGTGGTCTTGATTTTATATCTGTAGTATTTATAAGAAGTGACTACCCAATACCTTTAACTGTGTAAAAGTATCATTTGTTCTAAAATTCAAAGATAAACGTTTCCTTTAGCTTACTTGAAAACAAGGGAAATTAGTTACAAAGACAATACATGAGAACTGTCCAAGTGCATGAAATTGTAAATCCTCAATTATGCTATTTTGATCCAAGAGATTGATTTCTTCTTGTTTCTTATTATTCTTTTCTTTCTTTCTTTTTTTTTGATTTTAATGAGCATGTGTCAGAAAACCCCATCTTCATGCCTACACTGTACTGTTAAATGTTTATAGACATCATGGAAGATGTGAAAAAGAAGTTGTAAACAGGTGTAGCCAAACATACATTGGGCAGCATGATACAGATAATAATATTCACATCAACGGCAGAGATGAGGGGCGTCTAGTACTATTCATTCTTTTCATTATCATTTAGCTGACTGTGGAGCATTAAAAAAGGACTGTAGTACCACAGCAGAGACTGCAATAGGGGAGTAAAGTGTTAGAGACTTCATCTGTACTGGGTCTTAGTTTTATGAGGTTGTGTGACTAGTTCCCTTCCTCTCTGCCTTCTGTAACTCGAGAGCAGTGACAGGTGCCTATTTTTACAGTTGGATAGACTGGAGTGTGATGTGACTTGAATTTAGACTCAGTCCATTTGTCTTCAGAAGTAAGTGTTTTAACCACTGTGCCACTCAGATGCTTTGGGAAACACAGACCTTCAATGATTTCATGACAAGCTCTCTTGTACTGTGCCATCTGTTTTTTTTTTTTTTTGCGTACGCCCGCTAATACTCGAGGCGAAATCTCAGGTTATTATTTTATGTCTAACCTGACATTGATTTTACGTGAGTATCCCTTTATTTCTTGTACAGAGACAGGTGTCCCTCGCCATTCAGGCAAATACTCGCCGATTTCGGAGGTACCCATTGCAGCTGGGTCGGCTCAGGAGCTGCCAGTCCCTGGTCGACGACACTCTTTCAAATGTGCTCGCCAGGTCTCGAGTTAATCCAGTCCAAATCCCGGTTGACGAAAAATCCTCAAATGCCGTCGCCCGGGTTTGATCCTGTATCACCCGGTCGCCAGAGCGGTGTTGTAACCACTACGCTAGTGCGGCTCCCGTCCCATCTGTTTAAATCTGCTCCCCCTTTTTTCTTATTGATGTTTTCTGTTATTATCATTGCTTTGTGCTGGCATTCTCTTGTCCAGGAACTTCTCCATTAGTCTTATTCCATATATTTTGTATATCTGTTGCCAGTGGTCTTATGTATTTGCTTCTTCTTCTAGTTGTTGAAGCACTTGATATTTATTAGATATTGTAACATTACATTTTTGTTTCTTGATTTCTGAGATATCCCATATTAAATTTGTGTCTGTCGCTGTGTCTTGTTGTATATTTTTATTCATTATCCCACTTCCATGCTTTCTTATGATTTCTTCAAAGCAGCTGCTGTCTGGTCCTGTCTTTGCATTTAGGTCAGTTAACAAGGCTGTATTATGTCACCACTACTTTTTGGAATAGCTATTGATTGGGTTATGAGAAACTATACCCACAATGAACAATTGGGTATAAAATGGACAAATGGAAAATTCCTGGGGGACCTGGATTTCGCAGATGATGTAGCATTCTTAAGTTCAACACCAAGACAATCCCAAGAAGCAATAAATAATTTGTGTCATCTCTCGGTTAAAATAGGTCTCCAAATAAATGCCTCTAAAACTAAAGCTATGAACTTTTCTAACGAGACCTTTGATATCATCTTGAACGGGGAAAAAACTACAGAAAGTTGAAAGTTTCAATTATTTAGGCAGTAAAATGACTCAGGATGGTGACACAACAAGAGAAATCCATACTAGAATTGCTTTGGCAGCTAGCGCCTTCAATAGATTATCTAACATTTGGAAATTACGATCATTGAATATACATACCAAGCTTCGTCTGTTTAATTCAAATGTTATCTCAATGTTAACATACGGCTGTGAGAGTTGGAAAATAACAAAATCATTGGAGAACAAGCTGAATACATTCGAGAACAAATGTCTTAGAAAACTCATGAACATCAGTTGGAAAGAATTCAAGACTAATCGACAAATAAGAGAAGACTCTAGGGAGAAATATGTCTCCGACTATATAAGGAAAAGACGATGGTCATATATCGGTCATGTCCTACGAATGCAAAACAACAGAATACCACTACAGGCGCTCACATGGGTTCCTGAGGGTAAGAGGAAAAAAGGAAGACCAAAAGAAACACTCAGAAGAACAATAATAAGAGAAGGAAGAACGTTGGGCCTAAATAATGTGCAAGAGCTAAGAGGAGTGGCGTCACAACGAACAACCTGGAGAGCACTGGTTTCTGCCTTATGCGCCGTGTTTGGCGCTTAAAGAATTTATTATTATTATTATTAATGCAGAGTGTAGTGCAGGTGTTGGGAACTGGTTGATTGTGATCTACTGGTAGCTCACTGGGGATGATCTAGTAGATCTGTAGGTGACAATGGGTAAAAAAAAAGAAAAGCTAGTTAAGCTAGGGAAGTTGTGAACTAGCCCTCTTCCGCTGGCACTTAAAAGTGGGGTGTCCCCACGTTTAAAGGTCTATAACATTGGATGATGTTCATCTTTAATTTTCCTTTAGGCAGTTTTGAATGTTGCTGATATTAGTCTGGGTCTCATTGCTCTCTATTCTATAAATGCCTTCCGCACTTCCTTCCTTGAATGTGTCAAGTCACACTTTCACTATGATGTGCTTTCTTCTGCATGTCCTGACAATAGCACTGTTTGTGCTGCATTCAGTTTTTTTTTCTCTAGTCCCACCCATCTTGTTTCACACAGGATGTCCATTTTATAGTTTCACTTTTCTGCTGCTACTTATGCAGTTTTTCATTTAGTGTTTGAACATTCTAGGTGCTCAGTTGGGAGATTTTCCTAGAAATAAGACAGTAGGTCAGCAGTTCAGACTTTTAGTTTCACGGAAGTCTGTTATAATCCTCATTAATAGATAACCTTCTTCTTTCTTGGATGGCTGAGTTGAGTTACTTGAATTGCTTGCTTGGATAACAGTGTTTGTGTTGTTGAAGTTATTGTGGCTTTCAGTTGTCTACAGTATGGAGTAGCCAGCGCCATGCCCAACACACCTGAGTCACTTCTAAGACTTGTCTAGTAAGGTACAACTGTATTTCAGTTCTCTACTCCCTTTTTAGGCCCGCATAACACATAGGAGGAGAATATAATCATAATAAGAAATTAAAAAAATAAAATAAATAGTAAGAGAACACACTGCCATTAATAAAAGGATATTACTTGCCAGTGCTGATATGTGATCTTATGTCTGATGTGCTCTCTGCCAATACAGGCTTGCAATAGACACTTATATTAAAATTTAACAAACAGATTAAATTCAGTACTGATAAGTCTTCAGTACTTGTAACTGCTTATGCCATAGTCAGCTATGAAATAAGTAGAGTTTAGATGCTTAAATTAATGACATATTTGAAAATTCCAGAAAGGTGGATGAGTGAGGATGAAGTTAGTATTCTTCCAGAATTCTGTTCTCATCCTTTAACCTAGGTGGTTGTTTGAGTACTGTGTTCTGTTGAATACTATATTTGTTTTCACATCTGTCTGTCTTATGCTGATATTTGTGTGCCTGCAAAGGTCTTTCCTGTCCATTTCTAAATATTGTCTTTCTATTTTATCTTCAATCTGTCACATTTTCTTCTTCCTTGTCCTGTTCCTTTTAGTGCTGTATTGGACAACTCATTTG
The DNA here is from genome assembly GCA_024509875.1 of Oreohelix idahoensis. Lineage (NCBI taxonomy): Eukaryota > Metazoa > Mollusca > Gastropoda > Stylommatophora > Oreohelicidae > Oreohelix > Oreohelix idahoensis. Next base: position 14,410 of record JAMPIV010022421.1, on the reverse strand, counting down.
ATCTTGGCACATGACCATATCATTGAAGTTTGCATACTTTTATGATTGTTAGTAGATCTTTATATGCACCCACAGATTATTAATGATGTTCTTGCATTCTCTCATTTGTGATTAGATCCATGGATGTTATTTTAAGGATCTTTCTGAAGCATACTGTTCCATTGCTTATATTTTCTGTTCCAGTTCAGCATTTAATGTCCAGACTTCACATGCATACAAAAATACAGAGATGACCAGTGTCTGCATTAATTTGGTTTTTATCTTAAGAGTTATATTTTTGTCTTTCTAAATTGGTTTTTGTTGACTATAACTGCAGTTACGTGGGGCGTTCAGAAAGTAATGCACCACATCGTTTTTCTCAGCTAATAATGAAGATAGAAGCATGAAATTTTGCACACTTCAAATATGGCATGTGCCAATTGTGTGCACTAAATTGCACTGCAACCGGCAAAATAATACGGCTGCCCTAAACCGTTGAAATGGAGCGTGTTAGCAACTTGCGTTATAAGCAGCGAATTGTGATAGAATTTCTCGTTGCAGAGAAGGAAACTGTTGTGAACATTCACAAGCGTCTATGTGATGTGTATGGAAGTTTTGCAGTCAACAGGAGTACAGTCAGTTGCTGGGTTTAGAGAATCAAAGAATCAGGAAGTGGAGATACGGAGCTGCTTGATCGGCCGCGCGTTGGACATCCTGCCACAGCCACCAACGCAGAAATGTTGAAATGCGCTGAGAGCATTATTCTTACTGATAGGCGAATCACTTCTCAACAATTGTCCTTACAGCTGTCAGTCAGCATTGGTAGTGCAAATGATGTTATAAAAACTCTCGGATTTTCTAAGGTTTGCACAAGATGGGTTCCTTGAAGTCTCACAAATGACCACCGATTGCAAAGGAAAGCAATTTCTTCTGAATTGTTGGAGCGTTTCAATGCTGATGGAGAGAACTTTTTGGCTAAGATCGTTACAGGTGACGAAACCTGGGCATATCATTTTGAACCTGAGACAAAAAGACAGTCAATGGAGTGGCATCATCCGCAATCACCACGAAGAAATAAATTCAAGACAATTCCTTCAGCTGGAAAGGTCATGATCTCTGTCTTTTGGGACATTGAAGGTGTGATTCTTGTGGACGTTATGCCAAGAGAAGAGACAATCAATTCGCAAGCTTACATTAAGACATTGAAAAAAACTCAATCAACGTTTTCGCAGAGTTCGGTCACACAAGAATCCAGCAGACCTGCTTCTCCTTCACGACAATGCACGACCTCACACAAGTCTGGCAACGCGGGAAGCAATCACCAAATTGGGTTGGAATGTACTATCCCATCCACCCTATAGTCCCGATTTGGCACCCTCTGATTTTGATCTATTTGGTCCACTTAAAGATGCACTCCGTGGGACAAGGTTTGAAGATGATGGAGTGATTCATGCAGCGAAGAAATGGCTACATGATCAAGACAAAATCTGGTACGGGCTAGGAATACATGCACTTGTTTCGCGCTGGCATAAAGCCGTACAAGTTGATGGTGATTATGTTGAATAATACTGATGATTACATGACATATCCATGTATATTGAGTATAAATTTCATGCTTTTTGAATAAACAGCTCCTGAGAAAAACGATGTGGTGCATTACTTTCTGAACGCCCCTCGTATTTGTGCTATTGTTGCTCATGGCTCTTGTTTCATTCCTACATTGTTAGTTGTAGCTCCTAGATATTTGAACTGGGTTATGAACTAGGGGTTATTCATTAATTTTCAAGATTCTTAAGATTCCATCTTTATTGTTGCTCATTAGCTGGGTCTTTTCCACATTGATTTCTGTACTGTACCTTCTGGAGGTGGTATCAAGCCTCGCTGTTAGTTCCTGTAGCTCTCATTCTTCTCCAACCTGCAAATCAGAAATTTGAGGTAGCATGTCCTTTAATACTCATTATATTTGTATGACCTTCCAAAGCCTTTTACATGACTTACTTGAAGAAGATGTCGAATAGGTTTAGAACTATTTGTCAGTGCTGCTGTACTCCAACCTTGGTGCAATACCATTCTCCTATTCTTCCAGTGATCTTCTTCTTGCGATCGCATCTTTGATGTTTACACCGTCAGACAAGTTCTCATGATGAATTCGACTGTTGTTTGAAGTTCCTCTTTAGCTCCATATAGCTTTGAGTTTAGCGTTGAGTCATTGGGCCAGTATATCTTTCTTAACTGATCATACAGAGGACAATCCTGTAGAACATGCTCAGCAGTTTGTTCGTTTAATCCACATGTGCACAGTGGTGAAGCAGACAATCGTAGCTTGTGCATGTGTTTATTCAGTTTGTTATGCCCTGTCCTGAGGCGAAAAATAGTTATCTGTCCCTGCCGGTCAAGAGTGTGGTAGTCGTCGTTGGGTTGGTTCTGTTCTCTTCTGATAGTCTGGATAGCTCTCTTTTTTCTCAAAGTATGTGACTTCATTATCTTCTTGTTCACATTCTCCTCCCTTTTTTGCAAGTTTATCTGCCTTTTCATTTCCGGGTACACCACAATGAGATGGTACCCACTGAAGTATGGTTCTCTTTTTGGCAGCTACCTTGTTTAGTTCATTTCTCATTACCACCCTTGAGAGCTTGCAGGACAGACAGTGCATCTGTGAGGATGACTACCTGGTGGCAGTCAGAGTTGGTGTTATAAATCATATTTGCAGCTTGCTCTAGAGCTTGAACCTCAGCTGTATAGTTGGAACAGAATTTACCAGTGGGAATGTGCCTAGTCTCATAGTGGTTGTCAGGATATGAGATAAAGATACCGGCACCTCCATTCCTAACAGCATTTGTTGCTAATCCATCTGTATAGGCATGTATCCATGATTGATCGGGATAGATTTCTTGGATCATACTCAATGTAGCAGTTCGGTTTTGCAGATCATTATACTCACATCCACTTGTGAGACCACTGACTGTATTAATTTGGAGGGCACTGCTGGCCTGCTCCCATGGTACAGGGTATAGGGTGGGCTTCAGTGGTGTTGTCTTCATGGATAGCTCTTCTTGATGCTGTCTTATAAGTCTTTTCCCCCGATGCACAAAGCTGCTACGCTTTAGACGTCCCAATGCCAGATCATCTAGTCTTGCCTTCATTGGGTGCGTTGGCATACTGTTGTACTTTTCCATCTGGATCATGCTTTTTGTGTCTCTTCTATGGGACAATGTCTGTAATCCAGCAGCTTTCTGCATCTCTGATATTGGTGTAGTTTTCATGGCTCCTGTAATGAGCCTGAGAGCTTGATTTTGCACCTTGTCCAAAGACTGCAGATGTGAGTTAGCAGCTGATGACCATGCTGCTGAGCTAAATTCTAAGTGTGGTCTTATTACTCCATTATAAATCTTCTTTAGAGTTCGTTCATTTGCTCCCCAGTTGGTACCTGCTAATTTTCTGAGTATGCCTAGTCGTCTTTGGGCCTTTCCTTCTGCACTCCTCCTTGAGGTACCCCCTGATAGAGCAACACTTTTCTGCTTTGCAGACCGTCAAGAGTGACTCTAGTTCTCCTGTTATGCAAGTATGACTGGATCCATTTCGTCATGGTGCCTTGGATTCCACTTCTCCTAAGTTTTGCAATAAGGCCATCTTTCCACACCTTGTCAAAGGCCTGCTTGAAGTCGACCCAGATCGTTAGGACCTTTTTCTTCTCCTGGAAGGCATCTTCTACTGCTTGAGACAAGTAAGTAACTTGGTCTTCTATACTGTAGCATTCTCTAAATCCAGCTTGTTCCGGCACCAGGATCTGCTCAGACTCTAAATACCATTTCAATCTGTGGTTGACTATTCGCTCCATAGTCTTCCCAACACAGCTTGTGAGACTGATTGGCCGGTAACTTGCAGCCTCGGTCTTACATTTCCCTTTCTTTAGTATGGGTATTGTGATGGCTTCTCTCCATACTTGGGGTACCGTTCCTTTCAACCAGCTGTGGTTGAATATCTCAAGCAGTTTTGTCTTTGCTGCTGAGCTCAGATTTACTAGCATTTCGTTGCTGATTTTGTCTGGGCCGGGTGACTTTTGGAACTTAAGCTTGGAAATAGCATTCTGTAGTTCTCCTAGGGTGATGGGTTCCTTCATTGGGGCAGGAGTATCTGTCTGTCCCATGGTTGCCAGTATTTCTTTTCTTATCTCTCTCTGATGGTCTATGTTAATGGGTAAGTTGCTTTTTGAACTGTTCTTCTAGCAAACAGGTCTGCAGCTTGTTTTCCTCTGAGAAGTTTGCCACCTTCATCCAATGTGATAGTCTGCCTAGGTGAGGAACGCTCTTCATTTAGAAACTTGACTAATCTCCAAAGTTTCTTGCCGTCTTTCTCAAGGTTCAGCGATGCCGTTTTAGTTCTCCAGCTTTTCCGTTTTTCTTCTAGCTTTGTTCTCTGAAACTCTGCTACAGCCTTTTTCCATTTGTTGTGAGTTTCAAGTGAAGGCTGAGACTCTGCGTCCTTTCTAGCCCTGTCCATAGCTTCCTGACGTTCTTGGAGTTTGCTGGTCCAGTATGGTGTGTAGTTACACAGGCATCCTTTGGGACTGGTTTCTTTTGCAGCTTGTAGTATGCATCTGTTGAAGTCTTTTACCACTTCATTAATGTCTCTGTTCTGTACCTTGAGGGTAGACAGCAGCGTGATCACCTGATGCCTGAATAAATCCCAGTTGGCTTTTTTGTAGTTCCATCTTGTAATGGCTGGGCCTGTACTGAGAGTTACACTCTGGACAGTAAGAAAGATTGGGCGATGGTCGCTTCCCCCTAGTTGGTCTCCTACTTCTCTACTAATAGATCCAGCTATATCTGGGGTGGCGAAGGCAAGATCTGGTGTTGAAGTTGGGTGCCATCCTCTGGAGTAGAAGGTAGGAGTATCTGTGGTATTATTGACTAGGATTAGGGAGTGATCATCTTGCCAAGTTTCAATTTCTTCACCTCTGTGATCTAGATGGTTATAGCCCCAGCTCTGGGAGTGGCTATTAAAGTCTCCAACTACTATAAAGTTGGTGGCTGGTACCTGTATAGATCTGAGACTCAGGGGTTTGTTGTTTGGACAGTAATAGTTCAGGAGTTCTATTTCCATCTTATCTACCTTTAGCTGCAACAGCTGATATTCTGCTCCGTCCATGTAGGTTTTCCTTTTGTGCGCATGAATGTTATTCCTTACAAGAGTAAGTACTGCTTTGCGTCTATCTTGTCTGTCGGATCTGAAGCATTGATATCCCCTTATTTTAAAGGTTTGATCTGCTTTCAAGTGAGTCTCTTGGATACAGCAAACACTGACTTGCTTCTCATACAAGATGTTTTCCAGCTCTGTCTTTTTGCTGTATCCAGCCTGCTTGCTGTTCACTCCCTCTGCATTCCAGTGCATCATGACAAGTGGCACTCTGGGTTTCTCTTTTTCTGTTTAGTTTCGGTCAGTAGTTCTCCTCCGCCGTCTGCTGACTTCACAAGACGGTCTAGAGGGTCCTCCAGTAGCTGAGGGTGGGCTCTGTCGAGGCTCAGAGCCTGGCATTGCACCTGCCTGGTGGAGCTCCACAGGGCGAACACCAGTACAAGATTTATTTGACGGTGTACTTATCCATAGAAAAAAAGCGAGTTGCGTGATACTGTGGTTTCCAGTGCACCTTCTGGCCCAGTATCTACGACTTTAGCACCTCTTCAACGGGAGAGTGGGCTCATCCCTAATCTGTTTATGTTCCCAGTAGTAGACTATTCGCAAGCAGCCTGGGGGTGTCACTGCTCTGCGTGGACCTTGTTTACCGAGGCGGCGTCCGAGCTCGTATGGTGAAAATATGGTTGCATTATCTTCAAAATAGACCTGTCTTTCCCGTGGCTTTTCTGCACATAGCCACTTCCAGATACCCACCACCTGCCATCTCTCCATTGTAGAAATCTCCTGCATGCGGCCATCCAGTCAAGAGCCAGTATTAAGTCTGGTGCCCATGTGCTCCCCCCAAGCTTAGTGTGCAATGCTGGGTTCTCAACATGCTGCAACACAGGGGGGATTGTGATGCTCAGCCATCTCTCTCAACTCTGCACCGATAAGTGACATCGGGGACTTAACTGTGCCTCAGTACTGGGAGGCCCCGTTTCCGGGTACACCACACACAGTCATTTGAGGCAACGGTCATCGTGGGCGTTCTTCAGTGGGGAAGTTGTGGAGTCTTCCTGTCCATGTTCTTGCACATCCTAATACTGCCCGCAAGACATCGGAGGTTTGGAGAGTGGCCTTCTCTGCTTTTTTGAGCCGGGGTGGGCTCACCAGGCAAATCTCAATGGGGATCTGGACGTATCCATGCGCCAGTGGGCCCAGCATCAGCCGCATCTGATGGAGGACTTGCTCTGCCAGAGGTTTCTGTAGGGTTACCTCCCCCATAGCCTAGAGTTTTACCTCAGTAGACTCTGGGGGTCTGGTTTGTTGGCGCCACATACTCGCCATTCACCATATCCATGTTGGTAGAAACAGGGAGCACCGGATCCAAGAATTTGACCACACGTGAATGTACGGTTGGCTTGGTTGCGGGCATTTCTCATTTTTTTATGAGACCTATATCAACCCTTACTCCCCTTCCAGTGATAAGAATTGCACTTGTGACATTTGAAAATACGTTCTCAATTGTTTAGATAAGTTTGTTTTTCATGTTGTACTGTTTCATAATAATTCACAGTGCTTCGTGTTGAATGAATGCTTTCTAAAATTGACAACTGCATGGTCATTGCTTTGATCATTAGATTTTTCACATAAAATTCACAGGTTGAAAATGTGTTTTGAACCTTTGTGAGCAATGAATATTTTTAATGTTTACATTTTGACACAGAAAGGCAGCTCTAAATTCCTTATGGAGTATGTCCTCATTCATAGAAAATTTTTGTTTTTTTGCACATATAATAAATTAACTGGAAGAGCACATGAGGCATATACAAAGCATTTGTATAACAAGTTTGATAGCAATTAACAATCAGTGTGGGTTTTATCAGTTTCACATTTTGCCAGTTTCACATGCAAATATTTATTCCTCAACCACTACAGTTATGGATTAACATCTCAAGTGTTCCTTTTCTTTTAGGGCCCTCCACCAGATCCCTCCTTCAATCCTCTGGCAGACCGAAGGAGGAGTGACAAGAAAGAGGATGCTTCAGACCATAGACGACACCCAAGGAATTATGGAGGAAGTACAGACCTCTTCAGAGTGAAACAGAACATGAAAAACCTGAGAGAAAAGGTGACTTATTTTGTTTTATGAAAATTTTTTCGCAGTGAAACAGCGTGAAATTTAGAAGGTGAATATGAGTTGTTCTGTTTTATGCAGACCTCTTACTTGGAAAAACAGGAGAAAATTTATAACATGGTGTAGTTTAGCTTTTGCAGTTAACAGTAGGGAGTGGCTGACATCAGTCAGCTACCTTAAATATGTCAAGTGGGGTGTGGTGGTTCTGTTCTTTGATTTTGTACAGGGTGTTTATGAAGTCTTTGTTAAACTTTAATAACTTTGATGTACATACACATGATAGCAACACACTGTAAATCACACATGAAAGCATAATTTATTTTGGTAGTTTTAACAATAGAGTTCACATTAGTAGGCTTCAACATAATGGTCATTGTTTTTTGACACATCATTCAATCTAATTTCCCATCTCATTGAAAACATTCTGCAGTTGCTGCTGAATGAATTGCATTTGTGATCCTGACCTGAAGTTTATCCAAAGAATGAGGTTTTGAAAAGTAGGCAACAGTTTTAACTTTATAAATTATGCTTAAATATGCGATTTACAGTGTGCAAAGTTATTAAAGTTGCACAAGGACTTCAGAAACACGCTGTAACTATCCACATAGAAGAACATTTTACAGTAATCTCAAATATGAACATTAAACGAGTCTTTGAGTTAAGCCTTCTGTATTGTTCTTTAACCAGTAGCCAATATTTATACTGAGTAACTTTAAGCTGTTTATCTGACATCTTTAATTTTGGAGAGTTAAAATGAACCAGCAGATGTAAGTGTTTATTCTTTGTCTGGTTGACAGTGAATACATTAAGAAACCTAACGTGGGCTGTGTTTTATTTTTATACAAAATTATACATATCGTTGCATTCTATAAAGGCAGAAGCAGTTTACATGTTACATTGTTTTGACTTCTTTTATACAGGAAAGAGAAAGACCACAGGGAAACAAACCCTTGGAGTTGGTGATGACAGGAAAAGAGAGAAAGAACCATGAGGAATGGAAAGCTGAGAGAGAACGTTATGACAAAGAGCGCCTTCAGCGACAACTGAGTGATGCAGGCAACTGGAAACGGGCATGGGATGCTGACAAAAATATTTATCAAGAGTAATTATAATTATTTGTTATATTCCCATATATCGTCATCACTACCCTTCAGCTTCTAAAGGAGCATAGGCCTTCAACAAATTTATGCCGGGTCCTTTTGATTTGTTTTGATAAACCTGTCCATACTTTTTTATGGCCACAGGATGGGGTAGCTGGTCCCATGCCCAACCCTATTTTCTCACCTGTTACAACATGCTTGGTAGGTTGCAGTGTTACTATTCTTTGCTCCATTTTCGGGTGCCCCAGTAATACATTAATCATTAAACCTTTAAAACAAACCTTTAAAACGAAATTTCCTTTGATACGGGATTTCTTTGATAAAGTGCCTCAGTGTTTTATTCCAAGCATATTCCGATCTACCTAAGTGACCTTTTATTTGTTCGATAGTTTTGTTTCATTCTTTTTTTCTCGTTTCATTGATTATTTACTTTCTTGTTTTCGGTATTTCTTTCAGGTATTATGATTTTCTTGTATTATTATTGTTCATTTTTCGCTCATCACTGTGGTTGTTTATTTTTTCCATCTGCTTGTATCGCTCCTTTTCTGTATGTTTCTCATCATCGTATGTTTTTTGTAGTATCTATATGTAATTCTTGTCCTTGTCACCTGTTTGTAACTGTGGCTGATGAAGGGTAAAACCCGAAACGTCCCTTGTTTCACGTGAACCGTTAATTTGTAGAACTGATTCAATACTGTTTTATTGGTTTATATACTTATATTACTGACCATTTAGTAGAGAGGTGTCTTGTGGTGTTTGCTGATGGCACCCAAAAACCATCACAGGATGTCAACTGAAGCAGTCTTGTTTAAGGACTATACCATCTGTCCAGGTCATCAGACTGTCACATCCCCATTCTTATTTGCAAAATAAAACAAGGATCACCTGTACACATTATATCAGCCCACTGGTCATGTCTCCAACACACCTGTTGGATATATCATGTTAAATAAGTTATTGTGTGGGTCACAGCCAATTGGGTCTAATGGCTGGACAAGACAGCATGAAGGGTTTTTATAGTGTCAGTCTTTCACAAAGTGGGCAATATTACAGATGCAAGGTCTGATGCTGTTTGCTGATTCAGTTCTTTCTTGTGGTGCATGCCTCTGAATGTCATTATCCTCTTATAGTGTAGTACTCTATAGCACGTTTCACTAGCTTTGCCCAACTTCAAATGTAATTTATCTGATTAACCGTCGAACGTATTAATGCCATTTTTTGCATACGATGTTATATTGGGTTAGACCCAACAAATATATACTTTATATTTGTGCATCTTGTCCAGTTCACATAAATGGATGAAATCCTTTGATCTTTGTCGGCATACTAATTATTGTGTATCGAAAAAAGAAATTTTACCACTTCAGTCACAGATTCTGTGAATTGAATAGGCATAGGCGTGTCTACTATTACAATAATGTGGCCATCACGTTTGCATATGAATACCTGTTGAAGATGATTTCTTAAATGATCTGCATGGGAGATACTCGTGACATTGTTTGTCATTGACATTTAATGCACTACCAAACTGGACCTTCATTGATCTAATTATTTCAATAGGTATCACCACTTTGCGGTTCATAAATATCATAATGGAAAGTTTCTCCTCTACTGTGCTTGTAAATAACGGTAAGGTCATCTTTAAAGAAATTAAACTTCATCCGAATCATAATCAGATGTCTCTGAGAAATTGATAATCAATCTCGGCTGAATGAAGGACAAACCATCATTCGTCCAATATTCCTCTTCCTCTTGTAACACATGGTTCTCACATTTCTTCCAATAATCCCTGGCTATGTTCGAGATGTCGGCTTTTGTAAGTATTTCAACATCTTTTAATTTGAACGTCCTATTTTCTGTTGCTACCTGTTCCTTAATTTTAGCCCAGACTAATTCTATTGGGTTTAAGTGAGAATGGTAAGGAGGCAATCTTAAACATCTGTGACCATGTTCATGGATTGCCTTGTCTATGTGAAAATATCTTTGTATGCTGTGTATTTTTTACAATTTCAAGTAATTCAGGCTTCAGGGACATTTCGTTGAATGGAATGTTGTTTTTGGTTAGCCAAATCTTTATTACATCTTTAGTACTTGATGAATTAGGAACTTTATCTTCTAGTGCCACAACTTTGTGATATGAAGCATTGTCCATTATCAAACACGACGGTCTATCCAATGAAGGAAGTACATGATTCACAATCCAATCTTGAAATATCTTGCCATTCATCTCTGTATGATAATCCCTATTATCTGTGGATTTTGAAACAAATATGAGTTCAGTATTATTTAGAAGCCCATGATGGCTGCTTCCTGGATGTGCAATTATTAGGCGCTGTCCTTTGCTGCTTGGTACTAGTCTCTTAGTTGTTCCATCAGATGATTGCCATTCTCGTTCATTACTGTGGTGCGCATTGATCCAAGTTTCATCTAAATACACAAAATCATAACAATCTCTTCTCATTTCTCTGACCTCGCGTAAATATTTGCTTCTCATTGCAACTATGAGGCTTCTCACAAATAAGGTTTCTACCACCAACATATTTTCTAAAAGTGAATCCCAAACTCCTAATAGTCCTCCATAGCGTAGATTTGGAAATATCAATGTCATTATTCTTTCTTAACCAAATTTTCAATTTCCTTAAAGTCACTGCCTCATTATTGTGAAACATATTGCAAATTTCTCTGCGGATCAATTCTCTGTCAAAATTATCCACCACTCTTGGCCTAATTTTTGTGTGTAAAACACTGGAATTAGACATTTCAGATGTCGCTATCCAGCGGTGCAATGATCGTTTGCTTATCCCCAAGGCGTGAATAGTCCTCTTTTGTGGGTTTGAAATAGAATGATATAGTTTTCCTCGAGTAGCTTCATTGCAGAAATACTTAAAAATCCTATTTGTGATTTGCTGTAATGTCATAAAATGTACTCGCAGACTCATTTTTCCTTCTTAATCACACAATAATTTTTTGTAGACACACCTCTGATTGACAATGTGTGCGTTGCACCGGATATAAACTGTTTTATGTTCAAGAAGTGCGATTTCACGCAATTTCACTCAAAAATCATGCCAATTGCTTGATAAACCAAAAATGTGCAAATGAGGTCGTATAATTTACTGTAGACATTTCAATATGTGTGCGTGTGATGTGTGTTGGCAATTAGGATTTTATATTATATCGCAAAGAAACGAAAATTGAAACCAATGGCCGCATTTTAATGAAAAATTTAATTCATAGGGTCTATACCATTTCAAATTCACACACAAAATTTCACTTATATGCGTTATATATTCGCTGAGATATAACATTTTGAAGTGGGCAAAGCTAGTGAAAACGTGCTATAGACCAAACATGACTTTGTTAATCCTGTGCTCTTTCTAGTCGCAGCAAACTGCTGTCTCAGTCTTGATGACAGAATGAGATACTGTAAACTTCCAAGTCACATTTCCAACACCTGTACCATGTTGTTACCATGCAATAACACTTCCCCTTTTAACATCACTAAGTTGTCTGATGTGACAGCATTTTGCAATAATGGGCCATTTTAGCAAATTGGCTACCTAAAAAGACACAGTTGTAAATATAGTTTTACAATTCAGTCTTTTCTACCATGTGAATTACATATTTTAAATTTTTTTTTTTTTTACATTTTCGTCTGTATTTTCCAGTTAAAATGAAAACCAGTGGTTATTTTAGTAAATATTAGTAGGAGCTGTTTTTAACCAACATATTTTTACTTCTGGGGGGGGGGGGGGGGGGGGGGGGGGGGGGGGGGGGGGGGGGGGGGGGGGGGGGGGGGGCAGGGTGGGGGGGGGTGGGGGGGGGGGGGGTGGGGGTCGAGGGGGGGGGGGGGGGTGGGGGGGGGGGGGGGGGGGGGTTTCCCGGTTACACGCCTATTGTGGCATATTGGGGACTATGGTGTTAGGCCCATATTTTCTTGTGACTACGCCACTAGGGGTGATGAGGTCAGCATTCATGCCAGCCCCTGACACCTTCCTAGATTTCCTAGAGTTTGCTCTGGTGCCCAATATTCATGTGTCTCGGTCGACCCCGGAAGCCGTTTGCGATCTAAAAAATCCCACCGCAAATGGGGATTGAACCATGGAACTCCGAGCTTTAATGTTACTGTGACCTATTTTAAAATCCCGTCCAAAATTTTGGCAATGCATAAGTTTTAAGTGGCTATATTGTGCTTATGTAGAACCATATTTTGCAAAAACAAAAAAAATGATTGTCTCATTGATATTTTGGCAAATATCAAAGAAAAAAAATCTAACTGTATAAATTGGATACTTCCCTTTTTTCAAAGAGCAAAGCATAATACGATACAAGAATTATAAGATAAAACGCCTGATATATACATTATTTAATATCATTTTCCATGTGAACCAGTGGTCAGGACTTGTACATTAAACCAATGATCAAGAAAACAAAATTTTCACCATAGATTATGATGAAACAATGAATTCTGAGAAATAGCAAGGTAAGAAGTCTCAAAAAGACCTAATGAGAAAATGAAGAGGAACCGGGACATAGTCAACAGCACCAGAAGGCACTGATGAAATACACTGAGGGTATATAATTAATGCTTAGGGCACAGTGTTATGAGGTTGGAATATCCATCAACCAACAGCATTGAGAAGTATGATCTCAGAATGGAAACAAACCAGGAGATTAGAAGATAAATCCTAGAGAAAATGAACTTCAACAATGGCATAAACCTTTGGTATAATAAAACACATGCGGGCCTCACTAGCCAGTGAAACTTAGGCAGTTTGTAATGGAAGGCTAGCAGTTGCATATTATTCTTGATAATTGGGACTTTAATATATAGTAACTTTTATCTGTCTTTTTTTTTTTTAAATTGGTAGAGCAAGATATCCCCCCCGTTCATTCCTTGATTGATTTTAATTAGGATATATTAAGCATCTGAATTTTTTCTCTTGGCGCTATTTCTAATCAGAAACCTGGCCTGTGGTTTGTTCGTCCTCAGGAATGATGACCAGTCAGCTTCATATTCCTCAAAAGATTAAGCCTGCCAAACGACCAGGGTAAGTTACATTTCGACGTATGGAGCTAGAATTGTAATGCTGTAAGAGTAGATGTAAAGTAACACACTTATTGTCAGTGCATTACATACAGTTACTTGCAAAAAAAATGGCAGTCATATGTGTCTCAGCTATAATAAGCTGAAATCTAATTATAATATGCATGTTCGTGCCCCAAATTTTTGCACTCCACTTAATTGACCAAAACACTACCAAAAGTATAAAAAAAAAAATTAGCGTAGAGGTAACGTCCCTTGATATAAGAGCAACGACAATTTTCTAATGCTAGTGGCAGAAAATGGATACAAAGTCAAAGTCTATGTTAACTTACACAGCTTTGGAGATGAAGGGGAAATCAAACATGTTTCCAAACATTTCTAAAACCTTGAACATTCCTGAGCGGGACTGTCTACAGAGTTGTGAGGGAAATTAAAAAGCACGCAATGGGAAATCGAGCGAAAAGAAGGTAGGTGGGAGCCAAGAATTTTGGTCACAAAAGGACCAACGGATGGTTCTCGCCCAATCGTTCGGGCTGGGCCAATGAAGAGTGGTAGAAAACATACAGCAGCGCATGATCGAGTTGGGAAACCAGAGGTATCTAATGCTATTGTCCAACACGGGAGCTACACTAGGATGAATTACACAAAAAAGCCGGTAATTTTTTCGTCACCCATTCTCACAGAGACTCACCAACAGATGCGCTTGAATGGTCGCCACGAAACCAAAAATTGGTCATGGGACAATGTGATTTTTTTCAGTGAATGTTTCTTTGGTTCTTATCTGTCAATAAATTTTTGGCGAAAGGGCTCTGTAACGCTGTGTCCCGCGACGAAACATACCTAGAAATTCCTCTTGGGGGAGGTTGTCAGCAAGAGGTGCACCCCCATGTGTGTTTTCACAGGGAAACATTCTCACAAAGGAAAGGTACATGCTATAGAGGCATTCTGCATTTATGCAGGTATGTACCGAAGGTTGCACATTTAAACATGCATGACCAAATCTTACTGTCATACCCAAGCATGGCTTGCAAG
>JAMPIV010022420.1:0-72011 GCA_024509875.1 Oreohelix idahoensis | reverse complement strand
TGGAGGCATTTTTCGTTTACAACGTGTACCAAATACTACCAGAATGACCATGTCGAGACGAGAGCAGATAAACAAGGTGCCTTTGTAGAAGATTTCATCACAACACCACTACTATCTGTGCACCTTTATCATACAAAAAACAAGATAATGGCTCAAAGAACTGCCACTGTTATTGAGTCATGGCTGGAAATGGACTTTGTCAGTTTAAATGAGTCTGCTGACAGCGAAATCATCAACATTAACTCTAGCATACACTCTCCTACAAATACATCCACTTTGCCTCCCGCAGCACGCGACTTTCCAATGAGCGACACAGTAGCAAATACTCCATTTTCTCAACCTATGCTGGCCATAGAATATCCAATGGGCCCTAAAGACCCTAGCACACAAACAGATCAAACATTATCACGGGAAAATCACCCAGAAGTCACTCACATGATAAATGCGCAGTGCTGCCAGGAGCTGATGCTCAAAATGGAAGACACACTTCGAACACTAATTGCCGATCTGACGACTAATGTCTATAAATCGATCAGCGCAGAAAACGAACTACTCAAAAAGGAAATACTGCATCTGAGAGAAGATAATTCCAATATGAAACACGTCGTTGAGCAACTAAGAAGCAATTTTTCTATTTATAAAACACAGCACTCGGAACATCCTCTTATAGTACCTGAAGCTTCTGGAGATCCCTCCAAAGAACATATATCAAACGAACGCCACAAGCAGCACCAATGTAAAACCAAAAAAGTTGAGGATACACGTGCACATGAAGCTTACCCTATTAGTGTAAAAGTAAGCAACAGGTTTACCGCCCTTAACCAGCATTCAGTACAAAATGAACAGGCATTAACGCCGCTACCAGATCAGATACTGACACCACAACCACCCGATGAAAACACCCAGACTATTCAGGACGATTCACACCAGGAAAATCAATGGCGGCAACAAGAATCAAAACGAAAGCCGAGTCAACAACCATGTAGTAAAGCAACACATGTTATAATTGGCGACTCTCTCCTAAAAGGTATATACAATGATCGGATGTCTACTACTAAAGAGGAAACTGTCTCAGTTTTAGCGATACCTGGAGCTGGAACGGAAAGATTAATTGATAGAATTAATAGGTTCGACATACATCATAACATTACAAGAACAACAGTACATGTAGGGATCAACGACATAATGAATGGACACAGCGTTAGCCCTTCGGCGATTTCCAAACTGACCACTACAATAAAACAAAACTTTCCTAACACCTCCATTTTTATGTCATCCATTATTCCACCTTGCTATGGCTTCCAACGTCACGTAGCCGACACCAACAACAAGACACTCCAGAGCTATTGTGAACACAACAACATTGGCTATATCAACAACACTCCTTTCTTCACAAGCAACTCTGGAGCACCAAAGAAACGCCTTTACATAGATCAAATACATACATCAAAACTAGGTAGCAGCATCTGAGCAAAAAACATCAAGTACCCGCAGCGAACGCAACACGACAACCCACCAGACACAAAGAACACAAACCGATCTACCATGAGATCAGCCCTTCATGAAAATGAATAGAAGAAACAGAAAACTATTACCATCTAATCAGAACTATAATATAAACACTAATGTATGCACTTCAGAAATACAAATACTACACATTACACAGAAGTAAATATAGGCTAATGCTTATAATCTAGGTCTAACCTAGTTAAATAAAGACAAGTAGGTTAACTATGTTACTTCAAACAAGAAAACATATCTATCCTAATGTACTAAATCCTAATGTACTATAACACTAATTACATAAACCTGAAACAGTAAAGGCAAGTATTATGATGTACAACCAACAACACTTCCAAATGTATAAATAACACAGCAAAGAATGCAAAAACTCACGATAACAACAGATTTGCCACACAAGTAAACAAACTGAGCAAAACAGATGAAAACACACTTCACAAAGAAATTTACACAGACGATAACCACAGAAACGAATAGGCCTAAACAAGCAATCTATAGTAAATTACAAAGAGTAATACATATCTTATAGTTTAACTCCTCGAAGAACACATGTTGTCCGGTCCGTAGAAATGACGTCTAGTGGTCTCAATGATGATGCAACATCCACAAATTTACAGCACGAAGACAGTCAAACGTAGACGATCACACATTACACACTTGAAGCCAGCACATGAACAATCCACAGTCTGTGATGTTAAGCTCTAGGACTTCTTGTAGGCTGAACTGCAGCAACTGAATATAGTGGCCAGTAGTAGCACACACCTGACCCACTTGCAGGACGAAGGGTCAGCATACACGATCACGCATGATGCTACTTCTGCTTAGTTCAATGTACAGAAGATTCAAAGTTGACCTGTGACTGTTTTCCGACAATACATGAACTTCATCGTTGAAAAGAACAGTTACTTTACAATACGCTCTCTCTCTCTCTGAAATATTCGAGTGCAGAAATAAAGTCGCACGAGAGGTCGTGAACTTTTAACCCGTGTCAGGCCGTCTACCGGTGTCACTGATGAAAAATACCTCGTTAGCCAACTCTGTTATGTACTGAGAAATAAGCTTGAAAATAGTGATGTATCAACGACGTGTATGTCAGTAGATCACGACTTGCTGGACTGAACTCCCCGTTGATTGGCTGAGTATATTTTGGCCTTCAGGACCGTGTATTGCCAGCACAGTGCAACAATAACAGTAAGTTTACATTCATAGATGCAGGGGTGAAGTGGTTGATCTTTCTTTGCTTCCCCGGTTCACTTTACTCCTTATTCGAGCTCCCCAATATGTCAGAATGACTGTTTGATGGATGTGGCGTGTGTAGATGATGATCAATACTAGGGATATGAATGAACACGAACGCCACTGGTTACAGCTTCATGACATTTATTTAACATACACATACGGGTCCTGGATATCAAATATATCAGCAAGCATACGAACATCACACCCAGGCTGACAATGCCTGTAAGAAATAACTGTCACGACAATAACCAGGGACTGGCCTCCCTGACGTGCACAAACAGTACACTGAATACTTATACGTGCGGTATACCCTCCTCGCACAAATAAATCACCATCCAGGTGTATATATCACTTATCAGTGATTGGCGGCATAACCCTCGCCATAGATTCATATAATCTCCTCCCAGGCGGGACAAAACACTTCGCCTGTATTTATTCCAAAAACCAGCTACCAGGCGGGAAACGCGTCGCCTTTCTTCACGGTAGCTTCAGGGGCGGACACTGCAACGCCTCATACTGTTCTCCACAAACAGGAATACTCCAAGGCGGGAAAAGCATCGCCTATGACATAACCATTATGTCTACATCATACTTATTAACAAAGTTCCTCCTAGAACACTCTTAGGCGGAAAAACCGTCGCCTGTATGATAATACACTTATCACATCATTAATATAATAATCCCATATAGAATGATACAATCACAAATACGAGCTTACAGCTCGGCTTCCAAACACAGACTCGAGCGCCTAGCTCGGCTGTCAAACACAGAATAATCCAGTCACACCAAACTTGTGTTCACTACATGCTTTCTCCCAACGCATGCACAAGTCACACCATGTTGACATAAAGTCAGACATGAACTCAATAGCTGAGTTACACTTCACCAAGTGTTAACAACAGTTCAGTGACCCTTAACACCAAACACTATCATCATCCATACTCATGAAACTGTTCTGTGACAATAACCATGATGTAAGATTCTTTAGCAAATTAGATTTGTCAAGGAGCTATTGGCAGGTATCCTTGGCCAAGGCAGCAAAACCTCTCATGGCATTTACTACTGTGAGAGGTCCAGGGTTGAAATCCTGAACAAGCCCTCAGATATGAAGAAACTAACTGCATGGGTTTAGAATATGAGGACAGAGACATAGCACGTTATGATGCTCAACACAAGTTAGCGGACCAGACAAACAGTATCACAGTTAAATGAGGGATGAACAACACAATTTCCATATCCCCTTTTATTTACAACAAGCACATAGCAGAAACATGACACGTGTACATAATGAACCAAAATAATATATATAGAGACAACAAGACTCCTTACATCAGGCAGTGAACAAATCATGGCACCAGTCACAACTGACCACAAATATCAAGATAGGAGCAAGCTCCATATTAACATACTAACAAATATGTGCAAGGTTAAACTATAACCTTATATCAAGCCACTGATAAAGAGCAGGGATACAACAAACCCTCTAATGAGAACAATCTAAATGGTAAAGGTTGGATCTGATGGCTATATGAAATGATCCTCAGATAGGCTGAAAAACTGCTCTGCCAACATAGCGAGACTGACCAACCAGTTGGCTTCTATCCCAGCCTTCTCATGATCATATGATCATATCATGTGACTTGATTTCACAAGGCTTAACCAGCGTTCACCCTTGTAAACACTAGGCTACCAGTCCTGCCTCTTGAATAGCATCCCTGTTATGATAGTCGTCAAACATACCGTGACATCAATAATCAATTCAAAATGAAGAATATAAATCCTATCCACGATAGGCATCAAATATACCGTGACATCAATAATCAATTCAAAATGAAGAATATAAATCCTATCCATGCTCTCTGACACCAGTCAGTGAAATGCCATATTCATAGCTCCTTAATCAATAATGAAGGACACCTGAGATGTGAGAGTATTAAATAAACACCTGAGAGTAGTAAATAAAAAAAATAAATATAAGTAATTAACAGGCACTGGTTTCACTGCTAAATCAACCACTGTAACAGAAATATTTTCACCAAACAGGAAAATGTGTTGGATTAACTCATGAGTCATTCAGAATGAAGCACATGAAAAGGGGGCAGTTTGTGCAATTGGGGTTCAGTCTCTGGCTGCAGCATTCTTGCACTACATTTAGCCATGTCATATCAGGTCTCCAGTGTATATAAAATACACCAATCATGTAAGAACACTCTCTTGCATGTACTCTTGACTGCCGTGTCAGACTAACAGACTTGTGACAAAAGCACATTGTAAACATTACACTTGTAATATATATATATTTATATGATACTTGCCACGGCACGTTTTTACTACCGGTTTAACTCGATATACTTGAGGTATGGCTTAAATGACTGGTCAGGTGATGTCACATGACAGGCTCGAATTTTGGCTGAAAAAGAAGCCATTCCAGACTGTAGCTGCCGGCCTGTGCGGAGGTATCTTGAAGCCGGTACTGTTGTTACCATATATTCTGGCCAAGTTAGTGGGACAGTGTTATTTGCCACCAAGTTGATTAGTCCTGGTACATTTGTGATGGAGAACTATTTAGTTATCCTATCTTGACAGTAGTGTACGCTGTAGGTTGATTCGTGCATCATGAGTATTTCAGTAAATTCATCATTATGTGGTACTGTAGCTTGCCTCGTTATCCATTTTGATAGTGTATATCTGTCTTATGATTTACAGTGGTAGCATGTATGTAGTTTTGTATCTCACTCTGGCAACATCTGCTATTTAAGCCTTCCTTTATTCTGTGTCACCACTGCTCGTGTGGCCTCCTAGTTAGTTAACCTCCTAGTCCTACTGTAAGTCCATCACACGTAGTGAAAGTACTGTGTATATTTATTTTCATTGTTCTCTCTCTGTCTTTCTCTTTCACATGCACACACACACACACTGACCTGTACTTTGACAATACTACAACTATTTAATCTTAAATGAGAAACATTACATGTTAGGTTCTCCCCTTTTGTATTCTCTTTTGTGTTTTCAGAACACTACAGTGTGTAACTAATACACCGCAAACATCAAACTTATAAAGCTTCTCTATTATTTTGTGTGCCTTCAGATTAGAACACTGTAAATTCTACAAACATCAAACCTCTAAGACTTCTCTCTTATCTAAGTTTGTGTTTATGAAGATAACTATTGTGCAAACCCTATACCACAATCATCACACCTTTAAGACTTCTCTCCTGTGTGTATAAGTTTGTGTTTTTTCATACTATAACAACGTGTAAACCCTACACCACAAACATCACACTTGTAAGGTTTCTCTCCTGTGTGTTTAAGTTTGTGTTTATGAAGATAACTACACTGTGCAAACCCTACACCACAAACATCACACTTGTAAGGCTTCTCACCAGTATGTAATCTTAAGTGTACATTTAGATGACCACCCTGGTAAAATCCTACCCCACAAATACCACATTTGTACAGCTTCTCTCCTGTGTGTGTTCTGATGTGCATTTTTATAGTACTACAATGCTTATACCTTACACCACAATCATCACATTTGTAAGGCTTCTCTTCTGTATGCATTTTATTGTGTCTTTTAAGAGTAGCAGACAGTATAAACCCTAAACCACAAACATCACACTTGTAAGGCTTTTCTCCTGTGTGTTTTTTTACGTGTGTTTTTAGATCACTAAAACTGTAAAACCTTACACCACAATCATCACACTTGTAAAGCTTCTCTCCTGTATGTATTGTATTGTGTTTTTTCCAATAACTACAACATCTAAACCCAACACCACAAACATCACACTTGTATGGTTTCTCTCCTGTATGTATTCTACTGTGTACTTTCAGATGACTATGAGTTGTAAAACATTTACTACAAACATCACACTTGTATGGTTTCTCTCCTGTATGTATTCTATTGTGTACTTTCAGATGACTACAAATTATAAAACATTTACCACAAACATCACACCTGTAAGGTTTCTCTCCTGTGTGTATTCTATTGTGTACTTTCAGCTGACTATAAATTGTAAAACGCTTACCACAAAAATCACACTTGTAAGGCTTATCTCCTGTACGTACTCTATGTTTTTTCAGATTAGAACGTATTAGCATTACACCACAAACATCACGTTCATAATGATTCTGTATTGCTTGTATTTCCTTACTCTGCATGTTGTTTACCAATCCAGAACTCATATCAACTTCATCACATTTCTCACTGATGTTACCTGGCTCTCTTTCATTCTGAGCTGTTACCTTATAATCATTCTGGGTCTCACACACATCAGCTGATCTTTCATGACAGACAATGGAATCTGTAGTCACATCTTCAGCTGTTCCAGACTCACTATAATTGTCACTGGTTGATACTGTAACACTGGTATAGTCTTTCTTGTAAACCATCTCAGTAATGTTGATGTTCTGATCTTGATGTGGAACATCTGAAAATAAATGGGATTTAGATAGAAATAAATAACTAGTGTGTGATAAACAATCAATTGTCAGATGTCCTAAATTGTGTAGCTCTGTAACATTTTAGCAAGACATATGACTTAATCAAAATTTAAAATGGTGGATATTGTAGTGGTTTTTGATGTTATTGCGTGGTTGCTATGTTACCTAGTGTACTGGATGAGGTCAGCTGTGAAGGCTCCTGAAGATAACAGTTTATGTGAGTTACAGAATGCCTTTCTGCTACCACTTATGACCTCAAACAGACTTATTCTGCTATTATGTATGTTAGCTATGTTTAATGTCTAGGGTAATGAAATGTGATGTGTAGGTAATTAAATACACAGACACATACACATGTAAACACTAAGTCTAATAATACTAAGTTCTATGATCAACTCAACTAACACTGGCTTTAGAATTTAAATTTTACAATTTTTTAGAATTTATTTAGTCCTGAACCAAATTTTCTTCTGGTCAGGACGTATGAAACAATATGTATTTATCAATAAAAGTGTATATATATTGAATAATCAAAATGAAACACTTTGTACATAGATATATGGGTTACATTGGTTAATATTACCACTAACTACAGAGTTTTTTGGAAAACTAGCACAGGATGTCTGGTCGTGGTGGTGTCATCACGCCCGATCTCTGTGTACAATAGTCATTGTCTCTTTAATTATGGAACTGAGGTATAGTTTCTATACACAATGATTTTTATTTATTTTAGTGTGGAAAAATTTGATGAATCAACAGCAGGCCAGGTTTTCAACTTATCTGGCCTGTGACGATGTAGTAAAGAATTCAAGTGGCCCACTCCTCACAGTTGTTGAGGTAAAATGGTAGGCTTCTAAGTCATCCACTCTTGGATCTCTTCAAAAGCATCTGGCACTAGTGTAGTGCCAGACCAGAAACTCTGAAATCAAAATTTTTGCCATGTGTCAAGACACTGCCTACTTCACCATTTTTACAAACAACAAAGCAAACAAATTACAAAGACCGGGTCAGATCTCTCTGACAGACCCAGCACATCTCACCCAGGCGGTATCAAATAGCACTAGTTTCCCATTCCTTTATGAACTGCACTGCATCTGAAATATTTTCATTAATCTCTTTTCTTCTATAGAATAAGGTGGGTGATATGTTCCCACTGATTTCCTGAAATAAAGAGCTGTCTTTTATATTCTTGGTTATGTTTTTTCATTTTATTCATTACCTCTAGGCCCTGGACTGTCGCTGGGGACCTAGAATAAGTACTCACTTGTCGTAATCATTTTTCATTATATGGCAGTATCAATCATTCAGAATTGTTAAATAAAAGATTAATGAATTTTTCTCCTTACCACAATTCAAAATTGAAAACACAGTTACGTTGTACTAGCAAAACTCAGCTGAGCTGCTGGCTAGATTATGGCGTCCCACTGGTAATATATAATATTTTCTGGAAGTCTCACTTCTAGCATTAACGAACTGTGTATATGGACAGTCTTTTAAAAATGGCACTTGCCGGCTACTTTTTTTCTATAATATGAACTCTTTCGTCCAATCAGCGGACTTCCCCTCTACCTTTCAAATATTTAAACTACTATGTCCAATTTCGGTCCAGTCTCAGTCTAGTGTGTAGTATTTTTCTGTCGGTCTGTCCATCCGAACTTGGTTTTTCCCAAAATTACACTTGTTTTTGGACTAACTTCCACAAAAACTACACAAATTTTGTCTCCCCTACTTCTAAGATTTCTATGCTAAGTTATTGTTAGCTACTATCCTCCTAGCCTGCCCCCTTGTCCACATGTAATGTTTTTCTGCATTTTTAGTCTCAAGGACGTCAAAATGTAACTTTAGTGAAAGTATGCACAAAAAACTGTCTGCTCGTCTGTTTTGAACAATACAGTCTTTCGTCAATATCTTCCGTGTTATCTGTCCATCTTCGTAATCAAAAGTATATTATTTCTCTGAAAAAGATAACCTATCAAACTAGCTAACTTTTATTCTCCTAAACTTATTATTAAGAAAGTACATATTTTTTTTTCAATGTTAGTCCTGAAAATTGTTTTCACAATTCGTTCACGGCGTTTGCTGCTATATTCAAACTAAAATGACTATTTACCGTAAAACGTCAAAGATACGTCTGTTTCTGATAAGAGCTAAGGTCGTTTTCGTATCCAATTCCTACATTGTGTCACTAGTGTCGTAATTTTTTTTATAAAAACTACAAATTGCGTTTGCTAGGCTTTTAGATTCAAGCACGTGTGCAGACCGCATCATTTTTTTTTTCTTTTCTTTCCTCTCCGTTCTTGCCCCGTCTAAACTAATATGCCGTTTTTGTGTCTTCATGTTATAACTAGTTGGTTTTCAATGGCGCTAGAAAACGCTGGCGTGGGCGAGAATGTATCCGCGTATCTTACCTATATTTTTATCCCTACATGTTATTTTACCTGTTATCTTTATAAATGGAGGAATTTTAGCGTTGCATCACTGTAATCTCACCACAGATATTCAGATGTTTGACAGCATTATATTTCATTCTATATCTTTAATGTCAATCAGTAAAATAACCACAGTTACTTCTCTTCATTCTCTGCACTTTTTTTGTGGCATCAGTTTACATTATTATCTGCACATATTTACTTTACCTCTACAAGTCCACAACTGTTTACATTATTATCTGCACATATTTACTTCACCTCTACAAGTCCACAACTGTTTACATTATTATCTGCACATATTTACTTTACCTCTACAAGTCCACAACTGTTTACATTATTATCTGCACATATTTACTTTACCTCTACAAGTCTACAACTGTTTACATTATTATCTGCACATATTTACTTTACCTCTACAAGTCCACAACTGTTTACATTATTATTTGCACATATTTACTTTACCTCTACAAGTCCACAACTGTTTACATTATTATCTGCACATATTTGCTTTACCTCTACAAGTCCACATCTGTTTACATTATTATCTGCACATATTTACTTTACCTCTACAAGCCCACAACTGTTTACATTATTATCTGCACATATTTACTTTACCTCTACAAGTCCACAACTGTTTACATTATTATCTGCACATATTTACTTTACCTCTACAAGTCCACAACTGTTTACATTATTTTCTGCACATATATACTTTACCTCTACAAGTCCACAACTGTTTACATTATTATCTGCACATATTTACTTTACCTCTACAAGTCCACAACTGTTTACATTATTATCTGCACATATTTACTTTACCTCTACAAGTCCACAACTGTTTACATTATTATCTGCACATATTTACTTTACCTCTACAAGTCCACAACTGTTTACATTATTATCTACACATATTTACTTTACCTCTACAAGTCCACAACTGTTTACATTATTATCTACACATATTTACTTTACCTCTACATGTCCACAACTGTTTACATTATTCATCATCATCATGTGATGTATTCTCTCTAGAATGTTGTCTCCATTACCTGCATCAACCAAAGACAAGTTCAGACTCTCTGTGATGTCCTGTGTCCTCCGTTGTCTAGGTCGACCCCTTCCCCTTTTTCCAGAGACCATGCCTTCCAACACTAATTTTTCCAGACTATTATTGTATAATTCATATTTTTCTGTGTCTTTTTTTGGACTTCATTTTTCTTCTTTCTACCACCAACTTCAGTGTTTTGTCAGAGATGTATTCTCGTCTCTTTATACTCCTTTTAGGAATTAACCTCTGTGCATTTGTAACGGTAGAAGGGGAACGACTAAGTAAGTAAGTAAGTAAGCATTTGTAATGTAAATATCTCTGATGTTATTGGCAAGTTCATCTGGTGTCATTTCCTCCTGTACTGCCACAAGAACGTCAAATTTGTTCTGAATATCGACACTGTACTTTTCTGGTATGTCGCTTGTGTCATAACATATTACTTTGTTGCTTGTAATGACTTTTGTCAGTTTGATCTTAAAGTTTGCAGCAAGAAGTTCATGGTCGGAGTCACAGTCTGCTCCTGAGAATGTCTTGATGGACGAGATACAAGATCGCCACCTTTGTTGTAATCAATTTGGTTCTTGCTTTTTCTGTCCGGTGACGTCCATGTATATAGTCTTCTAGGGTGTTGCATAAAAAGAGTATTTGTGATGACTAGGTTGTTTTCTAGGCAGAATGTTGTCAAGCGTTCTCCTCTCTCATTTCTCTGACCCAATCCATAACTTCCTTTCACTCTTTTTTCATGTTCTAATCTTTCGTTTCCAACTTTGGCATTAAAATCTCCCATTATTATCCTAATATCTTGCTTATTTGCTTTCTCTAATGCGTGCAGCAGTTCATTATAAAACTCTTCAATTTCATGTTCTTCAGCAGCTGCTGTTGGCAGATATGTTTGTATAATTGTGATGTTCTTTCTATTTTTTCAGTCTGATTGTGACAATGCGGTCATTTATGGGATTATATCCTAAAAGGGAGGCAGCTGTCCTTTTAGACAGGTAGAAGCCGACACCGCTCTGACCTCCTTTCTCTTTGCCTGAGTATATGAAAGTTCCTCCTGATGGAATCGAAAAGTGTCCCTGGCCCGACCATCTGTGCTCTGAGATGCCCAGGATATCGATGTTTAGTCTTTCCATCCCGTTCTTCACTATGTGCTGTTTTCCTTGGTATAAGCTTCTGACGTTCCATGTTCCTATTTTGATTATTTTTCTAAGACCGATGACATGGTTTTCTGTGGTAACACAGTCAGGCTTTTGGCCATCATCACGATTACCTGTACTGACACTGCCAATGATCTCTTCCCGAGTTAAATATGATCTGCCTGGTCTGGGGGACTCACCACCAGATCTTTGAGTAATATTCAGATTAGCCATTATGGATTTCTTGGCATTGTACATCCAGTAGTTTGCCATTGCTTTCTGGATGGTTCTGGCTGCTTACCATTACAGTCCATGGTGCGCCCTCAGCCCGATACCAGGCCTTTCCAACTCCTGCCCTAGAAGCTGTTATCAATGTATTATTGATCATTCGCCCATTCAGCCAGCAGTTGTGTTTACTATTTAAGGGGAACCTCCTTTTTCAATTTACTCATGTAGTTCTGCCCGCCAGCCAAAGCTCAGGGGGTGGCGCTACCGTACAAAAGCAGAATCAATGAGCCATATGTGAGGTGAACTGGAGTGGGGGAACCAAATAGGATCCAGGCCTTCCTCAAAAACAGGAAGGTTTACATTATTATTTGCACATATTTACTTTACCTCTACAAGTCTACAACTGTTTACATTATTATCTGCACATATTTACTTTACCTCTATAAGTCCACAACTGTTTACATTATTATCTGCACATATTTACTTTACCTCTACAGGTCCACAACTGTTTACATTATTATCTGCACATATTTACTTTACCTCTATAAGTGCACTACTGTTTACTTCATTATCTGCACATATTTACTTTACCTCTACAAGTCCACAACTGTTTACATTATTATATGCACATATTTACTTTACCTCTACAAGTCCACTGTTTACATTATTATCTGCACATATTTACTTTACCTCTACAAGTACACAACTGTTTACATTATTATCTGCACATATTTAATTTACCTCTACAAGTCCACTGTTTACATTATTATCTGCACATATTTACTTTACCCCTACAAGTCCACAACTGTTTACATTATTATCTGCACATATTTACTTTACCTCTACAAGTCCACTGTTTACATTATTATCTGCACATATTTACTTTACCTCTACAAGTCCACTGTTTACATTATTATCTGCACATATTTACTTTACCTCTACAAGTCCACAACTGTTTACATTATTATCTGCACATATTACTTTACCTCTCTACAAGTCCACTGTTTACATTATTATCTGCACATATTTACTTTACCTCTACAAGTCCACAACTGTTTACAATATTATCTGCACATATTTACTTTACCTCTACAAGTCCATTACTGTTTACATTATTATCTTACTTACTTAGTCGTTCCCCTTCTACCATGAGGTGTAGAGGTTTGGAAGAGAGAGCGCCAGACTATCCTATCGGCTATCTTCCTCCTTGCCTGATTCCATTCTAGTCCTCGGTCCTTCAAAGATTGTCTAATGTTGTCCTCCCAGCAGACTCTGGGTCGTCCTGGGGGTCTGGATCCCTGGCTCTTTGTTTCCCATGCTTGTCGTGGTAGCCGATCTTCTCCCATTCTGCAGACGTGGCCAAACCATTTTAGTTGGGACTGTTCTACTTGGGACTGTTCTACTTGGGTTTGCAGGGGGTGGCATTTTAGGCCTTGATGTATCGTCTGGTTGCGGACCATGTCTCTTCTTGTTACTTCAACCACCTTCTTCAGATACCTCATTTCTGAGGTTTGGATCTGGCTTTTATGGGTTGTAGTCATTGCCCATGACTCGCATCCATATGTCAAGACTGGGACATAGGTGGAGAGGTATACAGCCATCTTTGTTTTCTTACCAACCTCTCTCTTGCTGAGGAATTCTCGATTTATGACCTGAAAAAGTCTCCCAGCTGCTGCTTTTCGAGTGGCCAACTCTTCTTTGATGCCTCCCTTTTGGTCTATAATAGCTCTGAGATATTTAAAGAGGTTGACCTGCTCCAGGACCTGTTCTCCCAGCTTAATCTGATGTCTTCTCTCTTCTCATGATATCACCATGGATTTTGTTTTAGAGCTGCTTATGACCATCCCTCTCTTCTCCAGCTCTTCCTTCCAGACTTGCAGGTTGGATTGGAGATGTCCCTCTGATTTAGCAATCAGGGCAACATCATCAGCAAATGCCAGCTCTGAAATACATGTCTCATCTTCTAGTACCCCACTGAATACTTTCTTGTTCTCTCCTTACATGACTTGATAACATCGTCCATGAGGAGTATGAAAAGATAAGGTGACAGAATATCACCTTGACTTACACCAGTGGTGGTCCTGAACTCTTCTGACTTATGGTTTGCTGTCCTCACATAATTTCTGCAAGACTTGTAGAAGCTCTGTATAGCATGAATCAGAGGTACTGGAATGTTCTTCCTTGCCAAACAGTCCCAAAGTTTGCTCCAGGGGACCCTGTCAAATGCCTTTTCCAGATCTATGAAACAAAGATGGATCTCACTCTTATACTCAAGGGCCTTTTCACTCAGCTGTCTGAGTGTGAAGATTAGGTCTTGAGTACTTCGGTTTGCTCTGAATCCGCACTGGACCTCATCCAATTGTGGCTCAGCTAGGCGATGGAGTCTCTGCTCTAGGATTCTAGAGTAGATTTTACCAGGGACACTGAGAAGGAATATGCCTCTATGGTTTCCACATTGTCAATTGTCACCCTTTTTGAAAATTGGTGTTATGATGGCAATCTCCCAGTCCTTTGGTATGGTCTTGTTGCACCACGCTGCCTGTAGGACCCTTAAGAGTAATAGGTCACCTGATGCTCCCATGTACTTAACCATTTCTGGTGTTATACCATCATGCCCTGCTGCTTTGCCCATCTTGATTTTCTCCAGTGCTGCCTTCAGTTCTTCCATCTTTATGTCATCTTCACCATCATTGGTTTCCTCTTCTGTACTAGTGGTTATCATTTCTGATGCTTGACCTTGCTCACCATCAAGGAGTTCTGAGAAATATTCTTTCCATCTTTCCATTATTTCCTTCGGGGCAGTAAGCAATTTGCCTTGCTTGTCCTTTATAAATTTGAGAGGGCATTGTTTTTCCTTCCTCATGTTCTTTAGGGTCTTATAGAACAATTTCTGGTTTTCTTGTGCATCTTTTTTCTAGCTTTTCTCCAAATTCTTCCCAGGACTTCTGTTTTGCTGCTAGCACCTTGTTCTTTGCTTCTGTTCTGAGTATCACATATTCTCTATATTTCTCTATTTGTCCTGCTGTGTTTTTAGCTCCTAAGTATTGTTTCCATGCCATTTTCTTCTTTCTTATTTTCTCTTTGACTTCCTCTGTTCACCAAGGTGTCCTCTTTCTCTTGTTCCCAAGTCGGACTTCACCACATGCTTCTGCAGCAGCTGTCTTTATGATGTCCTTGAATTTAAGCCACAGGGTTTCCAAGTCATCAGGTTGTTCTTCTGTGTTTCTCACTGCTGCAGCAATAAGCCCCTGATATCTGGTCTTAATTTCTGGCTCTCTCTCTCTTTTCTGATCTGACATATTCCACATATATCTTTTCTGATCTGACATATTCCACATATATCTTTTCTGATCTGACA
This sequence comes from Oreohelix idahoensis, assembly GCA_024509875.1. NCBI lineage: Eukaryota > Metazoa > Mollusca > Gastropoda > Stylommatophora > Oreohelicidae > Oreohelix > Oreohelix idahoensis. The sequence continues at coordinate 56,612 of JAMPIV010022420.1, read as the reverse complement.
TATTCCACATATATCTTTTCTGATCTGACATAGATGACATTCTGAAGTTATGTGATACACGACGGGAAATGAAAAAGGTTAAGAAAGAGGTTCCTGAAGCAGCATGGCAATACAGTATGGTGAATAAAAATATTAGAAAGAAAATGAAACAGGCCAAAGAAAAATGGGTAGCTGATCAATGTGAGTCCATTAATACGGGGCTAATAAAAGGTAACAGCAAGGCAGTTTTTGACACATTAAGAAGACTATCAAAACCCCAACAGCCCAGGGTAACTGTCATAGAAGATAGCAATGGGGCTCTGCTCAATGAAAAAAACAGCTGTAATGAGAAGGTGGACAGAATATTGTAAAGAATTATATAACTGTAAACTTGACACTGACTTAGGCATATTAAACAACATTAAGTGCGAAAACAGAGAACTCGGAAATGCAGCAATACTACGGGAAGAAGTGGAAGAGGCTATATGTTCGATGAAAGGAGGGAAGTCACCGGGTGTGGATAATATACCAGCAGAGCTCTTGAAATATGGAGGACCAGATATAGTAAAAATCATGACAACAATTTGCCAGAAGATATGGAGTACAAAAAAAAAATGGCCAAAAGAATGGACGCAGTCATTAGTAATACCGCTTCCAAAGAAAGGAAATCTAAAAATGTGCAAGAACTACAGAACCATTAGCCTTATTAGTCATCCAAGTAAGGTGATGTTAAGGATACTTTTGAACAGAATAAAACAGAAATCAGAAGAAATCTTGTCAGAGGAACAGGCTGGCTTTAGACCAAAAAGAAGTACCTCAGAACAAATCTTCAATATTAGATTACTGATCGAAAAAACATCTCCAGCATCAACATGATTTATACCATAACTTCATCGATTTCACAAAAGCCTTCGATCGAGTCTGGCATGAAGGTTTATGGCAAATAATGAGAAAATTCAATTTTGATACCAACATCATAGATATCATTGAAGCACTATACAAGGACGCAAGCAGTGCTGTTTTTGCAAGCAATGACATTGGAGAATTTTTCAAAACAACTGTAGGAGTTCGCCAGGGATGTATCCTGTCACCAGTGCTCTTTAACATTTATCTAGAACATATTATGCAGGAGGCTCTCTACGATTATAAATCAACCATATCGATTGGAGGCCGACCTCTGTGTAATCTACGTTTTGCTGATGATATTGATCTGATAGCTGGAACAGAATCAGAACTTCAAGACCTTACCTCTAGACTGGAGAAAGTAACAAGAACATATGGGATGGAAATTAATATAGAAAAAAGCAAGATATTGGTGAATAGCCATAAGAAACATGTTCCGACCAACATTACGTTAAATGGGCAAACGTTAGAAGAAGTTAACACCTTTAAATATCTCGGGTCCACTATATGTAGTGATGGAAGATCAAATAAAGAAATCAAGACAAGACTTGAGATGGCCTCAGCTGCCATGACAAGGTTGAATGTGATCTGGAAAAGTAACATCAGTTTTCCTGTGAAGATCAAATTATACAAATCACTTGTATTATCTATTCTCTTGTATGGGTGTGAGGGCTGGACACTCACTGCAGATACGCAGCGAAGGATTCAGGCTTTCGAGCATAAATGTTACAGAAGAATTTTGCGCATTTGCTATAAAGAGCACAAAACAAATGTCTATGTTAGAGAGAAGATAAACACCTATGCAGGCCATCAAGAACCACTTTTGTCAATAGTGAAACGTCGAAAGCTTGCCTGGTTTGGGCATGTAACTCGTCGTGACTCCCTTTCGAAAACGATCCTCCAGGGAACAGTCGAAGGTAAACGGAGAAGAGGAAGGCAAAGAAAATCCTGGGCTGATAACATCAAAGAATGGGCAGGACACGGTTTCTCCACACTTGTACGCATTGCTGAGAATAGAGAGCAGTGGAGGACCCTGTCTGCTGATGCTTCCACCATGGCACCCCTACGACCCATGACGGGTTATGGGTTGAGATGAGATGATGATGATCTGACATATTCCACATACATCTTTTCTGATCTGACATATTCCACATATATCTTTTCTGATCTGACATATTCCACATATATCTTTTCTGATCTGACATATTCCACATATATCTTTTCTGATCTGACATATTCCACATACATCTTTTCTGATCTGACATATTCCACATACATCTTTTCTGATCTGACATATTCCACATACATCTTTTCTGATCTGACATATTCCACATATATCTATTCTGATCTGACATATTCCACATATATCTTTTCTGATCTGACATATTCCACATATATCTTTTCTGATCTGACATATTCCACATATATCTTTTCTGATCTGACATATTCCACATATATCTTTTCTGATCTGACATATTCCACATACAGGGTGTTTATAAAGTCTCTGTGCAGTGAAATTTACGCCCGGGCGAGACTACGTCACCAGAAATGTGGTTTTCAATTGGGGCTTGTTGTGTAATACTGCACATGGGATTGTGGAACACAGCATTGGAACACAGAATATCATGACGTAAATTTGCATGACGTAATTTCTAAAATATTTTTCAAATTCACTACACAGCGACTTTATAAACACCCTGTATATCTTTTCTGATCTGACATATTCCACATACATCTTTTCTGATCTGACATATTCCACATACATCTTTTCTGATCTGACATATTCCACATACATCTTTTCTGATCTGACATATTCCACATATATCTTTTCTGATCTGACATATTCCACATATATTTCTCTGATCTGACATATTCCACATATATCTTTCCTGATCTGACATATTCCACATACATCTTTTCTGATCTGACATATTCCACATATATCTTTTCTGATCTGACATATTCCACATATATCTTTTCTGATCTGACATATTCCACATATATCTTTTCTGATCTGACATATTCAACATATATCTTTTCTGATCTGACATATTCCACATAAAATGTTCTTCAGGTTCATATTGAATGCCTGTCTTTGCCTTCTGTCTTTGAAACTGTTGTGTTGTGTGGGTCAATATAAAAGTTCTGTTGAAATCACCCACCACAACAAGATTGTCTTTGTCATTTATTATGTTCTCTCTTCCTCACTACAGGTGTCAATGCAGGAAGCATAGACCTGTATCAATGTTGTTGTTTTTCCTTGTTCTGCTAATTGTATATGTATTAATCTCTCATATATTATGTTCACGTGATAGACTTTGTTTTCTCAGGATGTACTAAAAATTCAACTCGTATGCTTCACTCTTTCTTCTTTATCTACTCCACACTAGTACATAATTATCAAGGATAATGTCCCTTTTTTCTTAGGTCTGAAAGACCTAGTACCTGGTAATGCTATCATTTTTATTTCATGAAGCTTAGTTCTGGTTCCTTGTTACCCGCCAATATTCAATGTCCCCGTTTTGTCGAATTCCTGCTTTGTAATCCTTTAATATTTATGGTCCTAATTCCATTTAAATCTGTCTATTTATGCCCATGTTTAATCTTCTTAGCAACAGAATAATTAGTGCTGGCTTGCCAGGTCTGTCACAGCAGTGCCATAGCCCAACTGGCCAATGTCTTTTCAGGGTGACTTCAGCCCGGCCTTCATGAGGATAACCCACACCATACTTCACCTAGGCCCAGCAATCCACTACTTCATCCTGTTTCCACCTCCTACAACATGGACTTGGACTTTAGGAAACTGAGTACACCATCCAGTAAATGAATACAGCACAACAAAAATTAAGGAGCAAGAAACCTCCAGGACCAGACAAGATTACTAATGAAATAATACTCAACCTAGACCAAGTTGCAAAGTTAGTACTCCTAAACTTTATTGACAAAAGATGGAAATAAGAAAGCACTTTCTAAAGCATGATTGACAGCAAATATCGAGCCAGTTCTAAAGAAGAAAAAAATGCTAACTGAAGAACCAGGGAGCTACAGACCAGTCTCATTGACATCAGCAACTGGGAAACTGACTGAGAACATGGTGACATACAGGCTCTATTTGTGGCTGAAAACCAATCAAGTCATCCTTTTATTAATATAATTGTGCGTCTATGTTTTGATTGTCAATGCGGACTAATGATAACAAACACGGGAATTGATTCATGAGGTTCATAGTAGCATCACTATTATCTGTCTCATACATGCCACACGCTATGGTTTACCCATAATCTGTACAGGGTGTTTGCGTTTTCAGATGTGTACGGCCCGTAAAAACGTCTGTACGGGTTTTTTCGCCTTATTATTAAACATACATATAAATCGATCGTCTTGTGCCACTAACGTAGCCGTAATTTTCGTCATTTTTAATGTTATTTGCAAGAGAGTTAGCTTCCGTTTCCGATCTTTATTTAGTAATGGGAGTATCCGCGTTTATTTTCTGTGAATTTTTTAAATCGCAATCAATCGGCATCGAACACGCGGCCATTTTCGCTCTAATTTTAATGGATTCTGACTCCGATGCGATGACAAGGAGATCTTTGTCTTTATTAGCGCTAATATTGGTTCTCAGAATATGGGTGATGGCAGAGATGGAAACGAAAGTAGAATGTCATTGCTAGTATGTATAATTTTAGGGGTTAGGATTAGGTTTATCGGAAAGGTTTAGGGTTACGGCCGAATGTCACTGCTGACGAGGGCGTTTGTTGCTTTGCTACTGATGATGGGTGTAACGAAAAGATCGTCATTTGATTTGTATTGGTCAAATGACTTTCATTGAGATGCAAAGGAAAAAGGACTCTTCGTTTGTTAGTTTTTTCTTTTTAATTTAAAAAAAAAATTTTAAAGTAAAAAAAAAATTATTTTTAATTGTTTTATCGTTTTTTTCATCTTTCCATACCTCTCTTCCTATTACATCTAACATGTACACAAACAAATTTTATATCATCAGAGTCATCATTCATTTATTTCTATACAGTCCAAAAATTAGAGCAATTGACCAAAAAACTATAGAATTTACAAGTCATCCACTATAAAAAAAAAGGGGGTGTTGTGAAAAAGAATGCTGCTGCAGGGCACATTTTCGGGAAAACAATGCAGCGTGCTAAAGGATAAGGTCCTATCAAATACAGGATTTCCTGGTCTGTTAGTGATAATTAAGCACAGAAATAGACTAAATGATGACACGATCACATCATTTTTACAGTGCAAAATAAACTCAGACAAATATTGTTTGAGTTTTAAAATAAAAGAAGACCTGTTTTAAAAGGCAAAGTCCCCATGCCTCTATGATGCAGCTGTAATTGAAATTTTTTTTACACGAATTAACTCTTTTGATATGTTTTTTCTGTCTTTTTTTTTTTTTTGTACAGGTTTTGCTGGTCTTTGTACAGGGTTTTTGAATTTTTTGTACAGGTTTTTCATCTCCGAGGTGTGGCATGTATGCTGTCTACGGTGCTCCAAGTGATGTGTTCATCTTACAGATTTTTCACTAAGAATACAACCTGACAATCTCAGAAATGAATAACACATTAAACAATAAAAAAAGACAGATCTGACCTACATGATAACCATTCCATTACCTTGATATTCCCCCAATCCAGGTTGTTCTATCTTTTTTATTATTGGTGTTTTTATATCCATGATGCCAATTAGTTGATCACGAGTGTCAAGGTCGCCAGTGTAGTTGTGACCATCATAAGTCTGGCAGAAAGAAATAAATGATCATTTAGTGACCCTGAAAACTAGTACACATATTTACTAAGCTGGATATAAGCAGTGACCGATGCACGTGCATGCACACACACAAACACATCTTTTAGGAAAGATGTATTTGTTGTTTCTATTGTTTAACAACTGCTGCTTAGCTCGTCATTCTTTCATAGCCAATACCAAGCCGAATAATCCTAGGCATTATCTGCATTGTAGATCTAGGCTTCTCTTGTGGCTTTCATGTAATTCTGAAACTTGTTATGAGTCCCATTTTTTTCCTGGTATATTTTTAAATTTTGGAAATGGAAGGAGATTGAACTAGCATCAGATGATCATTTGTCTCTGCTGCACACAAACCTGGGTAAGAAAGACTCGCTAGTCCAGAAAGACAGCTTTCCTAGGAAAGGCAACTTTGATGACTGCTCAGGGTAGATGAAGCTCATAACCTTTGGATGGCAGTTCATCTCAAGCACTCAATACCCTTTAGCTCCCCAAGGAGATTAGGCCTTCAACAAACACATGCCAAGTCTTCCTGTCCCGTGCCATCCGCTCAAGATCTTTCCATGTTTTCCTCATCATTTTCACCTCTGTTTCCAGTTCTCTTCTCCATGTGTTTTTTGTCTACCTCTGCCTTTCTTTCATTGTGGATTCCAGAACAAGGACTGCCTTGTAATGCTATCAACAGGTTTCCTCAACGTGTGTCCTATCCATCGCCAGCATCTTCTTCTCAACTCTTGTTCCACTGGCACTTGTCTGGTTCTTGTCATCAGTTCCACATTTGTGACTTTGTCATGCCATTTCAGTCCTTCTATTCTATGCAAGCACCAGTTTATAAAAGTCTGTAGCTTTTTGGTTGTTGTTTTTGTTGTTCTCCATGTTTCAGAGCCATACAATAGGACTGACTTGACATTTGAGTTGAAGATACTTATTTTCGTGTTGGACTTGATTTCTCGTGTTTTCCATATGTTTCCCAATGCAATGAAAGCTGCTCTTGCTTTTCGCATTCTTATTTTGATATCACTGTCTGTCCCTCCAACTTTGTCTATATTTCTGCCATGATATGTGTACGATTCTACATCTTTTATTGGTGTTTCTTCAAGTTCAATCTTGTTATCATTTCTTGCATTTATTCTCATAATCTTTGTCTTTTCCCTGTGTATTTTCAGGCCCACTTGTGACCCCTCACTGAGTATTTTCATTGTCTCTTGCATCTGATTATTGTTATGGGACAGAAGAGCCAAGTCATCTGCAAAATCCAGATCATCAAGCTGTTTAACTGGATTCCATTTCTGTTGTGATGTCGATGTTTTCATAACCCAATCTACTGCTAGTAAGAAAAGAAATGGAGACAAGAGGCATCCCTGTCTCACTCCCGTTCTTATCCTAAACGGTTCTGTAAGTTGTCCTTCATGAAGAACTCTGCATTTCATATCTTCATGGGTCTTTTTTATTAAGTTAGTGATCTTCATGCAAATGCCTTCTATCATGCTATTAACAGTGACCACGTGACTCGTCACTGACCGCTGTAAAGAAGAGACGGCGTATTTTCTTGGCTACTAGCTCCTCTTAAACAGATAAGGTTTCCAGCGGATCAATGTATTTCACTTGTAATTAATCCCAGCAAGCATGTAAACATGTCACACTTAGAGATCGGCCATGGCTTGCAGGTAACGAAAGCTGCTAGGGACTCTAGATTACGCCCGACCACAATTAAAAATTACTCCTTAGACCAAAACAGAGCTATTCGCGTTAAACTTCAGGGATTTAACAAAGAGTCGGATTTAACCTTTAAAATAGCAAATGACGGTAAATGTGCTACTGTACTCTTCCACAATACATATCATTATGAGGCATTTCGTACAATGTGTACCAAATACTACCAGAATGACCATGTCGAGACGAGAGCAGATAAACAAGGTGCCTTTGTAGAAGATTTCATCACAACACCACTACTATCTGTGCACCTTTATCATACAAAAAACAAGATAATGGCTCAAGGAACTGCCACTGTTATTGAGTCATGGCTGGAAATGGACTTTGTCAGTTTAAATGAGTCTGCACAAAACATAATGTGTACCACAAAATTGGACTCGACAGTATGTTTACCCCAGCTTGCAATAGACATCACATCATCAGCTGCCAGCGACTCATCTGCTGACAGCGAAATCATCAACATTAACTCTAGCATACACTCTCCTACAAATACATCCACTTTGCCTCCCGCAGCACGCGACTTTCCAATGAGCGACACAGTAGCAAATACTCCATTTTCTCAACCTATGCTGGCCATAGAATATCCAATGGGCCCTAAAGACCCTAGCACACAAACAGATCAAACATTATCACGGGAAAATCACCCAGAAGTCACTCACATGATAAATGCGCAGTGCTGCCAGGAGCTGATGCTCAAAATGGAGGACACACTTCGAACACTAATTGCCGATCTGACGACTAATGTCTATAAATCGATCAGCGCAGAAAACGAACTACTCAAAAAGGAAATACTGCATCTGAGAGAAGATAATTCCAATATGAAACACGTCGTTGAGCAACTAAGAAGCAATTTTTCTATTTATAAAACACAGCACTCGGAACATCCTCTTATAGTACCTGAAGCTTCTGGAGATCCCTCCAAAGAACATATATCAAACGAACGCCGCAAGCAGCACCAATGTAAAACCAAAAAAGTTGAGGATACACGTGCACATGAAGCTTACCCTATTAGTGTAAAAGTAAGCAACAGGTTTACCGCCCTTAACCAGCGTTCGGTACAAAATGAACAGGCATTAACGCCGCTACCAGATCAGATACTGACACCACAACCACCCAATGAAAACACCCAGACAATTCAGGACGATTCACACCAGGAAAATCAATGGCGGCAACAAGAATCAAAACGAAAGCCGAGTCAACAACCATGTAGTAAAGCAACACATGTTATAATTGGCGACTCTCTCCTAAAAGGCATATACAATGATCGGATGTCTACTACTAAAGTGGAAACTGTCTCAGTTTTAGCGATACCTGGAGCTGGAACGGAAAGATTAATTGATAGAATTAATAGGTTCGACATACATCATAACATTACAAGAACAACAGTACATGTAGGGATCAACGACATAATGAATGGACACAGTGTTAGCCCTTCGGCAATTTCCAAACTGACCACTACAATAAAACAAAAATTTCCTAACACCTCCATTTTTATGCCATCCATTATTCCACCTTGCTATGGCTTCCAACGTCACGTAGCCGACACCAACAACAAGACACTCCAGAGCTACTGTGAACACAACAACATTGGCTATATCAACAACACTCCTTTCTTCACAAGCAACTCTGGAGCACCAAAGAAACGCCTTTACATAGATCAAATACATACATCAAAACTAGGTAGCAGCATCTGAGCAAAAAACATCAAGTACCCGCAGCGAACGCAACATGACAACCCACCAGACACAAAGAACACAAACCGATCTACCATGAGATCAGCCCTTCATGAAAATGCACAACACACCTTAAATGCCCCTCAAAGAAGCGCTCCCGTAACCAACAAATTGCCTAACAACAAACAGAATGCCACATACAGCCAGGAAGCCGAACGTTACAATGTTATGTTTCCTCCACTACCTATAAGACAGCCCCTCACAAACACATTATATGAGTTCAACAAGCAGTGCCACAATTTCCCAGACCCAAAAATCTCCTACAAGTGTTGAAACCACTGCAGACGAAATCTACAGTCGTCATGCTTCCTCCCGTAGCGTTCCTGGTTGTATTCAGTGGAACCCAGAACTTGGATACCTGATGCAATTTAGTCCTGCATCACTCAGCCAAGCACTAATGATGTCTGTGCAACGGGGGCCCTGTTGTTCGTCCATCACGGGTGATGAAGACCACTCTGTTCATCCAATTATTTAGGAATATGTTAGGTTAGTCTATGGGTACGAAGGTGACTGATGAGCCCGATGCGGGCCTGGAAAGATCTCGGACAGTGTGGGCAGGGAATGTTTGCTTCACGTGAACGTTTTATTACACGGTCCTTTCTAGCTTGTCTCCGCTGTTCCGCTGCTGCTCTTCTGGATGATTCGCATGCCGCTGCACCTTTACGAAGAGATGTGCGCCAAGCAGTTCGGTCTTGCGCAGCAGCTTCCCATGTGTCTGGGTTTATGTCAAAGGTTTTCAATGACGTCTTTAACATGTCTTTGAAGCGCTTCTTTTGGCCACCATGGGAGCGTTTACCCTTCTGTATCTCACCATAAAAGAGTATCTTTGGCAGTCGATGGTCTGGCATGCGGACTACATGACCTGCCCAGCGAATCTGTGACTGTATCAGAATAGTATCAATACTAGGGATACCAACTCTGTCAAGAACGGTGGTATCCGGGATCTTGTCTTGCCATTTGATGTTCATTATCTTCCTGAGACAGACTGTATGGAAGTGGTTTAGCTTCTTTACATGGCGCCTGTATACAGTCCATGTTTCACTTGCATACAGCAGCACTGGAAGCACCACAGCTCTGTACACCTTCAGCTTTGTCTGTAGACTAATGCCACTTCGATGCCAAACGTTGGTGTATAGTCTGCCAAATGTGCTGCTGGCTTTGGAGATCCTGGTGTTCACCTCATCATCAATGACAATGTTCTGGGATAGTGTGCTACCAAGGTATGTGAATCTGTTCACAACATTCAGTTTCTCACCATTAACCTTGATGATTGGCTCAGTATAAACTGTGCCAGGAGCTGGTTGGTACATGATTTCTGTTTTCTTCGTGTTGATGGTAAGCCCAAAGTTGGCGCAGGATTCGGAGAATCTATCCACACTATGCTGCAGATCAGCCTCTGAGCCAGCATTGAGGGCACAATCATCAGCAAACAGAAGATCTCTGATGGTGTGTGATTTGACCTTGGTTTTTGCTTGAAGCCTCCTAAGGTTAAACAATTTTCCATCAATACGATAACTAATGTCGATTCCTGTGTCCCCGTCTCTAAAAGCATCAGTCGGCATAGCAGAAAACATGATACTGAACAGAGTCGGTGCAAGTACGCACCCTTGTTTAACTCCATTTGAGACGGGGAAAGGCTCTGATAGCTCACCGTTTTCCTGAACTCTAGCCTGCATTCCATCATGCAGTTGCTGCACTATTGTGATAAATTTCTTTGGGCAGCCATATTTTGCCATGATCTTCCATAGACCCTCTCTACTGACCGTGTCGAACGCCTTTGTCAAGTCGATGAAAGCTGTGTACAGGTCACAGTGCTGTTCTTGGCATTTTTCTTGTAGCTGTCTTGCAGCGAACACCATATCTGTGGTTCCACGTTCTTTCCGGAATCCACACTGACTTTCAGGTAAAAGACCTTTGTCAAGATGAACCGTAAGGCGATTCAAAAGGATTCTGGCGAATATCTTCCCAGCGATTGATAAAAAGAGAGATGCCTCAATGATTGTTACAGTCTTGGCGATTACCTTTACGTTTATATAGATGTATAATTGACGCATCTTTGAGATCGTGTGGGATGGTTTCACTCTGCCACATTTGCTGGAAGATCATGTGAAGTTTCTCTATCAGAACTGCACCGCCATCTTTATAAACCTCAACAGGAATTGAATCGGAGCCGGGGGCCTTTCCACTAGACAGTTGACAAATCGCTTTCTTAGTTTCCTCCAGAGTTGGTACATCATCTAATGCTTCATTTATAGGAATTTGGGGCAGGCGGATGATGGCTTCGTCGTTAATAGATGATGGCTGGTTCAGAATATTATTAAAATGTTCAGCCCAGCGTTGGAGCATTTTTTCCTTGTCTGTAATTAGTGTTTTTCCATCTGCATTAAGGAGGGGAAATGATCCTGATGATGTTGGACCATAGACCGCTTTGAGTGCAAGGTAAAAATTTTTCAAGTCATGGCTGTCAGCAAAGCCTTGGAGCTCATCTGCTTTATTACTCAGCCATGAATCCCGCATCTGGCGTAGTTTATGGTGGACGATTCTGCGCATGTTGTTGAAAGCGTCTTTCTTGGATGTAGATTTTGGATCATTTAAATATGCTTTATGGAGATGGTGTTTCTCAGCCAACATCTGCTTTATATCATCTGAGTTCTCATCAAACCAGTCATTTTGTTTCTTGATGGAAGGACCCAGGGCCTCTGTAGCAGCGTTGTAGATCTGCTCACTTAGGGCTGCCCAATTTGTTTCCACACTTTGGCCGTCTAGCGAGATAGATTTGAGACGGTCTTCTAAGGTGTCAGTAAATGACTGTTTGATTTTTGTCTTCTTTAGTTTGGTGACATCCAGCCTCTTTTGAGTTTTCTTCCCCTGAGGGCGCCTGGCTGGTTGGATACGAATTTTAAGTTTAGATACAATGAGGCGATGATCAGTCCAACATTCGGCACCACACATGGACTTGGTTACCCGGACATCTTGCCTGTCCTTCTTCCTAACAATTACATAGTCAATTAAGTGCCAATGCTTTGAGCGAGGGTGCATCCAGGAGGTCCTGTTGCGGGTAGGAAGTCGAAATAGGTGTTGGTGACAAGGAGGTCATGTTCTGCACAAGTCTGGAGGAGAAGAAGTCCATTGCTGTTACAGCGACCCACGCCGTACCTGCCAATAGTGCCATTCCAGGAGATGTTATCTGAGCCTACTCTTGCATTAAAGTCACCAAGAATGATGAGCTTATCTGCTTTAGGAACTGATGCAATGACTGCATGTAGTTCTTCGTAAAACTTATCCTTGACGTCATCCTGGTTTGTCATAGTTGGTGCATACGCGCTACTGATGGTGGCATGTTTTCTTCCATAGAACAGGGGGATCTTGACCGTCATCAGTCGGTCATTTATTCCCTTTGGGGGCCCCGCTAACTTGCCAACAATTGCTGTTTTGATTGCAAATCCAACCCCTGCTTCTCGTCTTTCTTCAGTTCCTCTTCCGCTCCAAAAGAATGTATAACCTGCACCCTTTTCGCAAAGTTGGCCCTCACCTGCAAGTCGAGTTTCACTCAGTGCTGCTATGTCAATGTTGTACCTGGCCAGTTCTCTCCCAATCAGGGCAGTTCGTCTCTCAGGTCTGTTTGCTTTAAAGTCTTTGTCAAGGAGAGTGCGCACATTCCATGCGCCTAGAATGAGGGGGAAAAATCTGTCCTTTCTTTTTCTTATATGTCGCCCGCTGAAGTAGGGTACCCACCAACCGCGGTAAGCTGGTTAGGTAATGGTGGAGCAGGCAATGTTTAGGGCACCTTTTCTAGCCCCTTCCTCATGCCATGGAGGTGAGCAGTGCTTTCCTAAAGAGGGCTGCTCAGACACTCAGGGGGCTGCCGAATCCCACTGCTGCTCCGATCAGTGGAAGACGACCATATGGCCTGAGCCGCCTGTGTGTAGGTCTGCGACTACGACTGCCAGCGTACCCACGCCTGCCGCTTCGCCGCTCGCCCATCGCCACAGGACTTGTTGTGAGTGGATGGATGAATGGATGAATGGATGAAAGAGTGACTTGCGCGGTGATTTGGATTAAAGTGAGGAAGAGTTGGTTCAACGGGCATGATGGCGATTACCAGCAACGCGCTGTGGAGCGTAAGGAGCACGGCAAGGCACGTAGAAAGCCCTGGTCATCCACTGCACCTGACTTCATCTCCAGTCGTCTTGACTTGTCTTGCCACTGGATTGAGATGGACCCAGGCGAGAGAGTGAGGTCGACGAATTGCGCAACTCTTCCTCACTTTAATCCAAATCACCGCGCAAGTCACTCTTTCATCCATTCATCCATTCAACGGGGGCCCTACTATATACCTGACAGAGACATCCATTATCGATGATGAATCCACTCATTTTTTTTTAATTGACTTAATCCCTGCGAGCAAAGCCGTCTCTCCCCTGAAAAATTAGTTGATTACTGTGACGCATAAAGTAATAAGTACCGTACTTTGTTACTTTCTCAAAACACTCGTGAGCGTTTTCTGTAGGAATTATGCATATCTCCCCAGTGGAAATTGCGAGCGACCTGTGTTGCTACTTTTCAGTTTTTTTCTTAGCTGTGACGAGATGTGTTAGTGTCGTTTTCATTTTTTTTTTTCCATTCTTTGATTTTCGAGTTGTTTTGTTTGTATCTGTTCGCCTCTCCTTCCTTTCATTTATTTCTATACACCTTTTTGTTTATAACAGTGTTGTCATTTGTTTGATTATCGCAGTTATCATTGTAAAATTTTACAACATTAGATTTAGTTAAGCTTTATTTATTATTTGACTTCTGCGAACGTTTTCGGTTGTTATACATTCCTGTCTTTGTATTGTTTTCGTCTACTTGTTCAACATACACAGTCTATATATATATATATACTTGATCATGGACTATTATTGTTGATATGATGCACTTTTCAGATAGTGGTTATTTATGATCATTTTATTATAAAGAAACAAGGTGATCATACAAGTTTTTGATTAAAAGACTTGTCTCCCACGGAGATTGGGATAGAATAAAGTGAAGTGAGTATACAAGTCTAGGATTACAGACTTGTCTCCCATTGAGGTTGGGATAAGGTAATTTATTCAATTTTTCAGGTGTTGTTGATATTTACTGTTGTGTGTAGTAAATGTTGATAGATACAATGAGACGTGGCTGGCTGTCATACATTCTCACGTTATGAAGTTTAATCACGAAGACCGAACACACACTGGATACATACGACTAGGTTTAATCAGCCATCTTTAGAAGCAGGAAGTCAGAAGAAGAAAGCAGAAGAGTTCCCATAAGGGTAAGTAACTCTAGTCGGGAAAACAAACTAAATAACGAGACAATCAACATCCCCCCTTCTTTATGAGTGAACAAAGTCATTCATCCAAGAGGGTTTCTTGCGATCTCTTTGAGGTCTCTTAGAGCATGATGGTAGGAGAGAATGTTCTTTGCCAGCTTTCTCAGGACTCGACGTAGCTGAAGTTGAAGGATCGACTTCTGGAGGATTGGAAATGTTCACTTCACTAGTGTTTTCCATGTCTGGCAAAACAACCTGTTGCTCGGGTGGAACTGGAGAGGAGACATCAATTTCAAGTTCCGCGGGATCAGGTGTGAAAGGTGTTGTTTTAGGTCTTTCAGAGAGCCTTTTATCGATCCTTCCAGGTTGCCAGTTTGGTTGTTCAGGGTCTTGATAGTAGACTGGCTGGTGAGACAACTTGGGCAGATCATGAGCAGTTTTATCATAATACTTCTTCACTGATCTGTCTCTCTTGCCTCTACTTTCAATAACTCTACTGTGAGATGCAACGGGTTTCACTGCAGAAGGTATCAGTGTACGCAGTTTCCTGTTGAACAGTATTTCTGCTGGACTTTGATCAAACCCTTGTCTTGGCGTATTACGAAGTTCAAGTAGTGCCTCATATGCATCTGTATTATTTTGAACAGTCTTTCTCATCATACCCTTGATGAGTTTCACAGCAGATTCAGCTAATCCATTGGCTTTATGGTGACCTGGTGCTGATTTGACATGAAGTATTCCCCATCTAGCAGTAAATGATCTGAACTGTGCAGACGTAAACTGAGTACCTTGGTCAGATACAATAACTTTGGGAACACCATAACGAGCAAAATGAGACTTCAATTTCCTGATGACTAACTGTGCTGTCATTGTAGGTAGAAAGTCTACTTCAATGAAGTTGGAAAAGTAGTCAATCAGAACTAAATAATATCAGCCTTCTATAATAAAGATGTCAGTGCCATCTTTCTCCCAGGGTGATAAACCTCTTGAGTGTTGGTTTAAAGGTTCTTTAGTATTCCTTGCCTTCGTTTCTTGACATTCTGGACAACTGTCAGCTATCTGTCGAATCTCAGCCGTCATGCCGATCCAAAACAGACAACTTCTGGCCCGGCGCATCATGATGTCAAATGCAAGATGAGCAGCGTGTAGCTTCTGCTTGATTTCAGGCCTCAGTGCTTTTGGGATAAGAATACGCTCTCCTTTAAGTATTATGCCTTGTTCTGTTGTCAGAGTATCACGAATGTCAAAATAAGGCATAAGCTCAGCTGGTACATCAGACTTTCTTTTAGGCCACCCATCCAAAATGGTCGACTTCAACCTCTGGAGCACGCTGTCTTTGAGAGTTTCAGCTTTAATCTTTTCCATCATCACATCTGGTATTTCAGGTAATCTTACAGGTGCATCAGCTCCTGCATTGCTCTCTCTATCAGCTAAGAAATCCAAAGTGACATTATGAATACAAACTCTGGACAGTGTGTCAGCTATAAGAAGATCGGAACCTTGTACCCATTGGAATTCAAAGTCATATCGATGGCTGCGCATCAGTAAATTCTGCAGTCTTCGAGGAATTTGACTCAGAGGTTTCTTAACGATGGCTGCCAAAGGTTTATGGTCGTTGATGACTGTAACTTTCCTTCCATAAGTGTACTGGTCAAAGCGTTCCAAACCATATACAACAGCTAAGAGTTCCTTCTCAATTTGAGCCCAGCGTTGTTCAGTTTCAGTTAGAGCTCTTGAAGCAAACTCTATTGGATGACCATTTTGTAGGAGGACAGCTCTAAGTCCATAGCTGCTACTATCAACTTGAATACACAAAGATTCATCAGGATCATAGTATGCGAGTACTGGAGTAGAAGTAATCAGTTTCTTGACTCTCTTGAAGGCTTGTTCACATTCAGCAGACCAGATAAAGGGAGTATCCTTACGGGTAAGTTCTCTTATTGGATGAAGAACTTCTGAAAGATTGTTGAGAAACTTTGCTAGATACTGTATCATGCCGCAAAATCTGCGAACCTCATGACAGTCCTTAGGAACGGGCATGTTTAGTATTGTCTCAACCTTTTTCTTGTCTGGTTCAACACCTCGAGCTGTAATAAGGTGACCCATGAAGGTAATTTCTTCTTTCTTCTCTTGAGCTTTAGCTTCATTCAGTTTAATGCCTTTCTCTTTACACCTATGTTTCAGTGCATTAAGCTTCAGATCATGGTCCTTAATTGCTTGCTGTCTGTTTGATCCACAACCTGCAATAACTATGTCATCAGCAACATTGATGCAACCATGAAGACCTTCAAGAGCTTGTGCTAGGTGCTTCTGGAAAATTTCACTGCTTACATTCAAACCAAATGGTAATCTAGACCATCTGAACCTACCATAAGGTGTAATCATTGTTGTAAGTTTACTAGACTTCTCATCAAGTTTGATATGCTAGAATGCTTCCTTGATATCCAGCTTTGTGAAGATCTTGGCATTACTGAGTTCAGGCAATACATCATCCAAAGTTGGTAATCTGTAATGCTCTCTTTGCAAAGCCTCATTCAGGGGTCTAGGATCAATACATATTCTTAAAGAACCATCAGACTTTTCAACAACAGCCATTTGGTTAACCCATTCAGTCGGTTCCTCTACTGGTATTAATATACCTCTGTTCATTAGATTTTGAAGCTCTGAGTTTACCTTGCTCTTAAGTGAAAATGGTATTTTTCTGCATGGCAGTGCCTTTGGACGAATATTAGGATCAATATGCAACACAGCTTCACCCAGGACACCTAGATGGTTATCAGAGTTATGATCATTTTCTGAACTGTCAGTAGCCACCTAAGCAATAAATTTGTTTGTGTTGACTGTCACAAACTGTAGATCCTGCAGTGTGTTGTTGCCCAGCAAACATGTGAATTTATTTTTCACAACAGTAAACCTTATATTGTGTTTTGTCCCAGTCTTAGGATTCTCAGCAGTTAATATAACTTCTCCCAGTGGAGTCATCTTAGTACCATTCCACATAACAAGCCTCTGTTTAGTGGGTAACAGTTGTTCTTGCATCACAAAGCGTTGACAGATTGTATTCACATCAGCTGCTGTGTCTAACTGGAATTTTACCATTTTTCCATTGACAATGAGTTGTGCAGATGTACAAGCTTTGCTAGACTTCACACAATTAAGAAAAACTTCAGAATCTTCCACTGACTCTGTGTGAACAGTGTGAACTTTCTTGCATTTAACTTTGAAATGGTTTCTTCCCCCACAGTTTGAGCAAAACTTCCCCCATGCAGGACACTTTTTCTTAATTAATAGATGTTTCTGTCCGCAGTAATGACACTCCTTTCTAGGTTCAAAGTACCCACTGTCAGTGTTACTTTGACAGGCTTTAAAAGCAGCATGCCCAGTGTCTCTCTTGGGAGGTTTATGGTTGAGTGATTTTTTCTGTACCTTTTCAACCCTTGCTTCAGAAGGTTGTACTGTATTATTCATCTCACGTATGTCTTTTCCAGTTTGCTCGAAGACTCTGCATATGTGAATGGCTTTCTTTAGATCGAGGTCAGCTTCTCTCAAGAGCTTCTCTTGTAACCTTTTGTTGACAGTAAAGACAATTTTGTCTCTTATCATACGATCCTTGTCGTTAAAGTTGCATAAGTCTGCCTTAGTTCTCAGCTCAGTCAAAAAAGAATTACAAGGATCTTGAAGAGGTGTGTTCCAGAATCTGAACGTATGTAATACTTCATTGCTTCATGAGCTACAATGGTTCTGGAGCAAATCGAGAATTTTAGTAGGATTAGAGTGGTCTCCTTCCTCTGCCAGTTGATCAAAAACTTCAACAGCTTGAGGTCCAACACAGTGTAGAATAATGGCTGCCCGAACAGGATCAGGTTTAGAGGCCACCTCTGTTGCATGCATGTATAGATCTAACTGTCGTCTCCATTTATGAAATGTGTCTGGTTCGACGTTATTTATGTCTAGGCAGGGTGGTAACCGAAACATGGGCCGTTCTGCCATGACAAAATGTCTAATAATGGTATGCAAGCAATAATCAGTAATCTCACCTCAAGTCTAATGACATTCAGCACACGTGTTACAAGATATTCAGCAGAATAGTCCGAATTCTGTAGAAATAAACACCGCTGCCACCAAGTTGATATTTACTGTTGTGTGTAGTAAATGTTGATAGATACAATGAGACGTGGCTGGCTGTCATACATTCTCACGTTATGAAGTTTAATCACGAAGACTGAACACACACTGGATACATACGACTAGGTTTAATCAGCCATCTTTAGAAGCAGGAAGTCGGAAGAAGAAAGCAGAAGAGTTCCCATAAGGGTAAGTAACTCTAGTCGGGAAAACAAACTAAATAACGAGACAATCAACAGGTGTAATCTCATATTTTTAGACAGAATGTCTACATTAGATGTCTTTATTGAGCAAGGGAAATCCCTTGGCAAAACTGGTGATAAATTGGAAGAGTTTGCACTTGCTCAATATGCCAAGGCTAAAGAGAAAAGGATACAAATGCAGTTGGATAGAGAAGCTGAAGATAGAAGAATACAGCAACAAAGAGATGTTGAAGAGAGAAAACTTCAACCTGCTACTGAAGCTGAAAATAAAAGATTAGAGAAGCTGCTGCTGAAGAGAGAAAATTTCAAGCTGCTGCTGAGGAGAGAAAATTTCAGGCTGCTGCTGAGGATAGGAAATTTCAAGCTGCTGCTGAGGATAGAAAACTCCAGGCTGCTGCTGAGGATAGAAAACTTCTAGCTGCTGCTGAGGAAAAGAAAGCACAAAGGGAACATGAGGAAAAACTGTTAGCTTTGGAGTTGGAGAAATTGAAAATAATGAACATGAGTGCTCCTCAATCAACTTCTGGTAAGATAAAGGAGAATACTTATAAGGTTAAATTACCTCCTTTTAAACCTCTAAAGGACGACATAACATTCTACCTGGATAGATTCCAATTAACATGCGTGACGCATAAGGTAGATAAGGAACAATATGTCGGACACCTGATGGATTTACTTTCAGGTGAACCATTGAGTACTGTAATGGCAGTAGAGGAAAATGATAGAACTAATTATGATGTTGTCATGGCAACACTACTTAAGAGATACCAATTAAAAGAAGAAGATTATCGTCTTCGTTTTAAGACAATGCTACCAGAAACTGGAGTAGAGTTCTCTGATTTTGTTACTAAGATACGTCTTACATTCACACGTTGGATTGAGCTGTCTAAAACAGAGAAAACATATGAAGCCCTTATGGACTTATTACTTCGAGATAAAGTTATGTCATCTGTCAATGAGTCTTTCCTTGCTTTTATTCATGAGCGTAAACCTAAGGACATAAAAGACATGGAAGAATACTGTTGCCAGTATGTAACTGCACATCCCCATGCTACTGTTAGCAATGCTAGGGTTAAAGAAGAATTACCGGTTGCTTCTGCAGCACCATATGGCCCTAACTTTATGAATAAATTTCAAGGTGCTCAACATAACTTCAATAAGAAGTGCAATCGTAATTATAATCAGAATCAGGGTAACCCATCACACAATGGGTCTTCTTCAAAGAACTGGAGACGATCTGATAGTCCTCGTTATTTCGGGTCCTATAATTATGGAAACTTGCGGAGAGGTAGTCATTATAGACACTTTCAAGGCTATCCTTCACGGGGGCATCGAAATCAAACAGGTAAACACTATGATCATTGGGGTAATGACAATAGTGATTATGGAAACTGTGATTCGAACCAGAGCGGTGGTCAAGGTAGATCAAACTATGATAATTTCAGAGGTAATAATAATCGTGGTAGATCTCAATACAAGAAAAAGAGATCACATCACCAGGGAAACTCTGCACAACAAGAGTCTCAGAGTGCCAATAGTCAAGTAAACGATAGTAGGAGCTCTAATGCTATTACTGGTTCTGCTTTCGATTTTGGGAGAGCAGCCGAATGCCTCCAATGCTCAACATTGTTCGAGCCTTCTACTGTATCAACCTTAATTTGTGGTCATCCTCTTCCCGCACTTCCTGCTACAGCTGCGCATGACGGGAGAGGATCTCTCATCTTACATAAAGGTCTAGTGAATGATAATCCAGTCTCAGTACTTTTTGATTCTGGATGCACCACTATCGGTGTTAGGCAGTCTCTGATAGATCCTTGCTGTGCCACAGGAAAAGTGGTCAAATGTGTGACATTTGGTGGCACAATGGAGAAGTATCCCACTGCTATTATTCACATGGCTACTCCTTTCTTTATGGGAGATTTCCATGCGTGTCTCTTACCTAATCCTATTGTGGATCTTATAATCGGTTGTATTCACGGGGTTAAGGAATGCACCTTGCAACAAATTGCTACCTGGGAAGAACAGAATATGCAAACAGCCAATGCTGTGGTAACAAGAGCACAAGCCCTTATTCCACAAACTTCATTTACTGAAGTTAATGAAGTAGATAGCCAAGATGATCACTTGGAGATTTCGCATGACTCGTTTGTGAAACTACAAGAAAAAGATCCTTCTTTAAAGAAATTCTTTCTTCTCGCTATAAACGGTGATCCGAATCAGAATACAAATCACAAATCATATATCACTATGAAGAATGGTATACTAGTGCGTATGGTACAACACTCAGATGCGACTATGAATTCTCAAATTCTCGTGCCCAAAAGTATGAGAGCTTTAATTCTTCAACACGTACACGATTCTCAGTGTGCTGGACACATGGGTTTTTCCCGAACTAAATTGAGAGTTCTGGGGTCTTTCTTTTGGCCATTTGTCAATAAAGACATACGAATTTATTGCCGGTCGTGCAAAATATGTCAAGAGGTAAAGTCTAGAGGTCCACGGTATGCTGCACCTATTTAGGCTGCAGACATTCCTATTCGGTCGTTTCAGAAAATGGCCATAGATATCATTGGCCCTTTTAAGACTAAATCGGCCAGGGGACATCAATTTATCCTTACGTGTGTGGATATGTGCACACGTTGGCCAGAGGCTATTCCTCTTAAGAGCATTTTTACTGCTGATATCGCAGACGCTCTTTGGCTTATATTTTCTCGTTTAGGTTTTCCTGGGGAAATGATGTCAGACCATGGCACACAATTGATATCAGAGACAATGTCACAGGTAATGTCTACTCTGCACATTAAAAGATTTCTGAGTAGTATTTATCACCCAATGTCTAATGGGTTAGTTGAGCGTCTTAACAGAACACTCAAGAACTTACTGGGGAAGATAACTGAGGATCATCCTCAGGATTGGGACAGGGTCCTACCCGCGGCTCTCTTTGCCTATAGGGAGGTCCCCAACGAACATAAAGGATTTTCTCCTTTTGAACTTGTCTTTGGCGCGCGACCGCGCGGTTCTATGTCTTTGCTGCATGATCTTATAACTGCTGATAATATCGACAATGACACACAATCTTCATATGAGTATGCCATTGCTCTCAGAAAGAAAATTATTGAAGCATGCAAGCTAGCAACTTCATCATCCGAATTTGCTAAGGAAAAGGCAAGGCTATTTGCTAATAAGAAGAGACGCTTATGTCAACTTTGTCCTGGAGACAAAGCGTTTGTTTTACTTCCTTCTAGGGAGAACAGACTGCTTATTACATGGAAAGGTCCATATACAATGGTCTCGAAGATTTCCGATGTTGACTATGTTGTCGATATTGATGGAAGGCATAAAACCTTCCATATAAATATGCTTACGGAATATCATGAGCGACCAGACTTTTTACAGCCTATTTTCCAGGCGATGGACGATTCTCCAGACCAACAAGGTCATATCTCATCCCTGTCAGTTATACAGGATGAGGAAACTACTTTTTCGGATGTTAATCTACCTCTTCCTATGATTCCACTTACGTCTAAGGAATCATGGAGAAACGTTAATTTTTCTTCTAATTTGTCTTTTGAGGAACAGCGACAAATATCTTCTACACTACAAGTATTTCAGGATGTCCTTACCGACATTCCTGGACACACACATGTCATTGAACATGACATTATACTTACTGATCATAATCCGATCAGAGTAAGACCATATCCTATTCCTATTCATTTTCAAGCACAAGTCGAGAAAGAATTGGATGAAATGATACAATTGAAAATCATTGAACCATCCACTTCAGCATACTCTTCGTCCATGGTTATTGTTCAAAAGAAAGACAATAACATACGCCTTTGCGTAGATTATCGCAAATTAAACCAAGTGACGAAGTTCGATGCTGAACCTATGCCTTTATTAGAAGATCTACTTATTAGACTTTCTAACTCTCGATTCTTTAATAAGCTTGACTTATCAAAAGGCTATTGGCAAGTTCCGTTAACTGAACACGCCAAACCATTCACTGCTTTCTCAACACCTAGGGGTTTGTTCCAGTGGAATTTTATGCTTTTCGGGCTTATCCTTTAGCACGCTGCGTACGCATGATGCGTCAAATTCTCTCATATCGTTCTGACAGATGTCATTGCATACTTAGGATGACATCTTCTTAAAGATGTTTCTAGCAGTAATACTTGGGAAGATCACACGTATTTGGGATGTTAAATGAATTGTGTCAACTCTAAGAGAGCATAATTCCGACTGCAAAACCCTCTAAAAAAGCGATGTCTGGTTTAGCGAAATTTCTTTCTTGGGTCAAAGTTTCATGGTCTATTCGAAATGACATCGGCACCAAAACCATTTTGCTAAGATTTTAAATATTCTGTGCCCAAAACAAAGGGGATAAGTATTTTTGTCTTTTAAGGCTGATTAATACAATTTCTACGGAATATTTTGATTAGAGAATCGAAAGTCTATCATGGCACTTTCAAGTATTGAAGAAAGGGTTCCTAACATGGAATGCGCTGGAAAGATCTCATGAATTTCGGCCAAGCTGTCATTGCTGATCAGATTAAGAATTTGTTTTTCACTATCTTAAGACTGCATATTGCTGATAAGATCTTTTGATCTTGTATTGACGCCTTGTCCACAGGGATGGATTTCACTAATGCAAGAGTATTCAGGAACTCTGCATCCTGTGATGTACATTTCTAGGAAAATGAATGCGGCAGAAAGGAATTACTCGGTTTTTAGACCGTGAATTGTTGGCTATTTTTTTCAATCCTTAAATTTTTTCTTGGTGCGCATTTCATTGTGGAAACAGACCAAAAAGCTCTTCAGCTATTCAGTGTAAGAATGTTGAAAAGATCGAAATCTACTCGATATGCTATTGATTCTTCAACCTTTTATTTATGGTACGAAATTCCGTGGTTGATAAATGTGATGGCACACATACTGTCTAGATGCATTAAGGGTCACCCACTATAGAAACGGGACGCTGTAAAAAAGAATGCAGCTGCAGGCGAAAATTTTCGCCAAAGAATGCAGCGTGCTAAAGGTTAAAACGCCCCAGCTACTTTCGTACGCATGATGCGTTGAATTCTATCATATCGTTCAGATGTCACTGCATACTTAGATGACATCTGTCTTTTCAGTAATACTTGGGAAATTAATTGCTTGTTTTCTTTCTCTATTACCATCTTTAGTGTAAACCCTTGGATGTATCACTGAGGAAATTGCTGGGAGAAAAAAAAAATGTCACCCTCTAAAAACCTTTTTGAGTTTTAGCGAAAATTTCATTCTTGATATCATGGTCTATTGAAGACAGAGGACCAAAACATTTCTAAAAATTAATATATCGTGCCCAAAACAAAGAAACAAGTACGTATTAATTTTTGGGATTAATACAATTCTACGGAATGATTCATTAATTATCATTTATATTGTTCCACTCTCAAACCTAGTGAAGAAAGGGTCTCCTAACATGGATGCGCTTAATGATCTTCGACGCCAAGCCTCATTGGATCAGATTATGATGTCCATCCATTTGTTTTCATCATATTTTAAGACTGCATATTGTTTGATAAGACATTGCAATTTTTTTCATATGTATGTTTTCGTAGTGACGCCTCGTCCACAGGGATTTAATGGCACTAATGCAAGAGTATTCAGGAACTCTGCATCCTGTGATGGTAATTTCTAGGAAACTGAATGCGGCAGAAAGGACGTTATGTCATTAAATTTTGATCCTTTAGACGGTGAATTGTTGGCTATGGTTTGGTCAATCCTTAAGTTACAAAGATTCCTTCTTGGTGCGCATTTCATTGTGGAAACAGACCAAAAAGCTCTTACAGCTATTCAGTGTAAGAATTTGAAGAGCTCGAGATCTACTCGATATGCTATTGCTCTTCAACCTTTTCATTTCATGGTACGAGCTATCCGTGGTTTGGATAATGTGATGGCAGACATACTGTCTAGATGCCCACATGAGTCCACTTAAGTCTTTCCTGATACACTGCTAAGATATATATCTCTTCACTATACATATATATATATCAACACATTTGTTGTCAACTTAGAGTGGTAAATTAATTGTTTTCATTCTCTATTACCATCTTTAGTGTAATGGAGAAGATTGAGTTGACATGATATAAAGGTCAAAAAAATTAATGCGGCCACATGTAACATATATTAATAATTATAGTACATTATAGCATGTTGCTAATTGTGTCATTTATATTGTTCTCAGTGCAAACTAGTACAAGATACAGAGTGCTGTTGAGAATCATGACGATGCTGCTTATATGATCTTCGACATACAGAATTAATTTATACGTTGATGATGTCCATCCATTAAATGATAGTCATTATACTTTTATAGATTAATATGTTTGTATGACATTGCAATTTTTTCATATGTATGTGAATTTTGTTAGCATCGCCAGATGTTTATTTAACCTTTAGCACGCTGCGGTCGACATTTGTTGACGAAGGTAACCTATGCTCTCCCAGCTGTTGTCGACATATGATGACAAGCAGATATTTTCGTTTTCTAGCATTAGAATGTGTGTACACGTGACTTCATCCCCGGATGTTAAGTTATAAACTTATCTGAGAGAGAGTTAACTTCCGTTTCCGATCGGTCTTAGTAATGGGTGCATTCGCGTTTATTTTCTGTGAATTTTTTTAATCGAAATGAATCGGCATCGAACACGCGGCCATTTTCGCTCTAAGTTTATTGGATTCTGACGCCATGCGGTGGGGATGAGATTTTTGTCATTATAAGCGCTAATATCGGTTCTCAGAATGTGGTTGATGACAGAGATTGAAACGAAAGTGGAATGTCATTGCTAGTATGTAAAAGTTTAGGGGTTAGGATTAGATTTAACGGAAAGATTTAGGGTTACGGCCGAATGTCACTGCTGAAATGGGCGTTTGTTGCTTTGCTACTGATGATGGGTGTAACGAAAAGATCGTCATTTGATTTGTATTGGTCAAATGACTTTCATTGAGATGCAAGAGATAATTTAGATATGGACACTTCGTTTGCTGGTTATTTTTTTTTTTTTTTTTTTAATTTTAAAATTAAAAAAAAATTTTTTTTTTTATTTTTTACATTTTTTAATCATTTTTTTCATCTTTCCTTTCCTCTCTTCCTATCACATCTAACATGTACACAAACAAATTTTATATCATCAGATTCATCATTTATTTATTTATAAAAATTCCAAAAATGATAGCAATTGACCAAGAAACACAAAAACTATAGACGTTACAAGTCGCCCACTATAAAAACGGGGGGTTGTGAAAAAGAATGCAGCTGCAGGGCAAGTTTTCGGGAAAAGAATGCAGCAAGCTAAAGGTTAATGGTACTTTCCGGATATATTTTACTTGGAGAAAATATTTTCTCTTAATTTGTGAGGTGAACTTTTGTTCTCACTACACGCGCTATTGTGCGTTGATTGGATCTGACGTTATGTCATTAAATTTTGATCCCTTCATCGGCACATCACTCATGCGTTATGAGCTTGTTGCATCTCGCTCATTGATGTATTTCAAAAAAAAAAAAATGTATCTTTTTTTTTTATCCGGAGGGGGTGGTAGTCTGTTACCGTCATTTTCGACGCTTCCAGAAGATGTAAATCTAATTTATATTTTGATAGTCGAAGGTACAGAACTGTATGTTGACTCCCTGATACAGGTTGATTAGGGGTTACCTTCCCTGTGTTTATTCTTTCTTAAGATGGGATAGTTAACTGTTTTCAAATCTGTTCTGTCTACGCATTCGTTAGCTTTTAGTGCGAACAGGGCAAACTTCCGCCTTGAGTGATGAGCTGTGTTTCTGCCGGACGAAGATGTCCATTGTCCTTCTTCTGTATTATCTGGGGAAAAGATAGGCTTATCTTATTAGTGATTTCCCCAGAGTTATTCTGTTCGTCTGGAATGACGACAGGTGTTATTTGTGTAGTGTTTGGAATTCTGACCAAGGTAAAATTACTTTATTAATATGCAAAGTTGTTTGCAGAACATTGAGTACGAACCTGTGAGTAGCTCTCACAGTTTTTTTGATCCAGAGTCCATTGTATGTGCTTGCGTAGCCAACTAGGTCTATTCGTTCAAGTACTTTATTGAAGCACAATAACTATATATATATATTGCTAGGAAATCCGCAGGATGGCGGTATGTTCCAGCAGGAAAGATAATACATGTTTATGGAAAAATGTACAGTGGTTTATCAACCATTATAAGGTCCGTTATTACGGAGGAAGCTGTATCAAGAACAAAAATGGTGTAATATTACTTGATGAGAAAGACATATCAAACAGATGGGCAGAATACGTAAAAGAATTATTCGAGGACAACAGAGGTAAAAAACCATCACCAGATTCTAATGAAGGCCCAAACATTCTCAGATCAGAAGTAGAGAATGCCATTCATATGATACAAAAAGGAAAATCAGCAGGCATGGATAACATAAAAATTTAAATGATAGAAGCTCTGGAGAGCTTTGGTATAGATACAATCACAGAAATATGCAACGATTTATACAATACAGGATATATACCACACGACATGAAGACATCAGTTTTTATAACATTGCCCAAAAAACAAAATGCAACAGAATGTTCAGACTTCAGAACAATCAGCCTGATGAGTCATGCAATTAAGATACTGCTCAAAATCATACAGGAAAGAATAAAAAGTAAAGTAGACAGCGAAATCCAGGAAGAACAGTTTGGTTTTAGACGGAACAGTGGAACACTAGAGGCAATATTTTGCCTAAGAATATTAGCAGAAAAATATACAGAGGTCCAAAAAAGTATGTATATGTGCTTCATTGACTATAAGAAGGCTTTTGACAGAGTCCATCATGAGAAAATAATTGAATGCCTCGAAGACATAGGTATTGATGGAAAAGATATAAGAATACTCAGTAACCTTTATTGGGAGCAAACTGCCACAGTAAGATCTGGAAGGAATTATTCACCATACATAGACATAAAAAGAGGTGTCAGACAAGGTTGTGTGCTGTCCCCCTGCCTATTTAATTTATACACCGAAAAAATTTTCAAACAGATACAAGAAATACCAGGACTGAACATCAGTGGAAGGTCAAAAAACAACCTTAGATATGCAGATGATACCGTGTTGTTAGCTGAAAGCGAACAGGAGTTACAAGAACTAGTGAAGCAAGTGAACTGTATAAGTCATGAATATGGACTCGACATTAATATTGAGAAAACAAAAACTATGATAATTAGCAAAACAGACGATAAACCCACATTAAAGATAAGCGTAAATGGGGAAATCCTGGAACAAGTCAAGAGCTACGTATATCTCGGTCATATAATAACAGAAGATGGCAGATGTGAAACAGAAATCAAGAAGAGAATAGGAATGGCCAAAGCTACATTCAACAACATGAAACATATACTGACATCCAAACAGTTATCTCACAAATTAAAACTCAGAATCATAAAGTGTTATATATATTCTGCATTTCTGTATGGTGCAGAAACATGGACGATGAATAAGCAGTTGGAAGAAAGAATTGAGGCTCTTGAAATGTGGATATATAGAAGAATCGGGCGTATCTCATTGAAAGAGATGAAAACAAATAAGGAGGTCCTAGAAAATCTAGGTATGAAAAGAGAACTAATGAGGGAGGTCAAAGTTCGGCAGCTAAAATACTTTGGCCACATAAAAAGGCATAACACCTTACAGAAGACCATAACAGAAGGGAGAGTTGAAGGCAAACGTGCAAGGGGAAGACAGCACTATAAGTGGGAAGACAACATCAAGAGATGGATAGGAAAGAGTCTATCAGAGTGCACCATCAAGACAAGAGACAGAAGACATTGGAGATCCATTACAGCCAACCTTCGTTGTGGAGATGGCAACTGATGATGATGATATTACGGCCTATAACTTGGAACAGAAGAAGAAGTACCTGCAAGGTGAAACCAGATGAAGTCTTGATTTATTTACAAGTTTACAGACTTCTATACTAGGCAACTATATATCTGTTTAAGGACTAACTGACGCGTTCAGTCAGAGGCCCTGAGCCACTGTAGGAAAAGAATGTGTCAGTTCAGCATTATTAGCATCATACCTACAGGCTATACAGAACTGATGATGTTCGAGATATCTAATTGTTATCACCTATGAACAGTTATTAAAGGACAGACCATTGTCGATAACGTCCTTATAGACGAGTGGTTCAAGCTCTATAATACCACGTCTTTTGCCAGTCGTATCCAATATACATGATGTTTCTTGATTCACGTCCATTATTGACTGTAACTGTTGATGTCACTGTGTCATGTAAATAAATGGTTGAAAGTTCCAGCAGTTTCTACAATTACTGACTACTGCATGTGAGTGAGTGGGTGCCTTGTTTACATACCAAAGATCCTAAACGCATTCGTGTCTCTACACACCCATATCACTCGTCGACCACACATACTTCGAGTATCTTACACACAAGGAATGTCTGATGTTCGAATGTCAACATGACACCCTTACAGAGCATCAACGCCTGGTGAGCTATTCATGCATGACAAAGCTGTTTGGCCCAGGTCGAGCGGACTACATAGTACACAGCAGGGGAATTGGTACGTTCCTACATCTTACACGTAAAAACCCCCACTTTAACAGTGTAGCAGTAACATTTGTGATCATACGTAAAACTACACTTAACACTCACGTCTGAAGCTTAAAAAACATTACAGTCAAGACAGAGAATCTGCAGCAACATTGAGAGCTTCCTTGACTGGGAGGATAGTAAAGAGAAATTGCTGTAACTACAAATGCAGTTACAGAACTTAGCATGGCCGAGTTTAGTCTGAAGACAAAAGTGATCTTAACATCTAAAAAAAAAATCATATAGTCTAGGATATGCTGGTACCACTGAATGCCACTGCCAAGCCAATAACATGGCAAATGTAATGCAGGACTTACAATGCATTACGCCCATCATATCATCATATCAGCACATCCTATGCCAGACAAAGGCAGTTGAGGCTATTATAGAAGTGTCAAGCCCTCATGCCACATACCTCTGGGCCAAAATCAAAATATAAGAATTATCATTCATCCTTCAGACAAATCAGACTCAGTACTATCCCTCAAGTCGATCAAAATATATGGGTCTTGTTGTGACAGCACAAATCACAACGACCAGCGCCACATTGCACTTCACAATAACAAATGGGCCCAAGAGTTTAACCCTTTCCGGTCGTGTGTCTGACTGGGTAAGACAATCGATTTTTCCCGTTCTGGTCGAATGTCTTACCCAGTTAGACACACGACGAAACAACTGGTTTTACGGTCGTCTGTCTTTCCCAGTTAGCCGAGGCATTGTACCATTATTTTATGGCACAAATTCGTGCGGTGAAACGAACTATTTGTGGTAAACTGAATAGTAGAACGTAGGGGGGAAACAATGGCACCAACAAGCAAATGTGCCTGGCGAATGACTACCTCCGAAGTAGTGACTTTTCTAAAGGAGACTGATAATAGTGGTAGTGAAAGTGATGAGATAAATATAGATGACAGTGATTTTATATTAGGAGTCATTTTGAGAATGGGAATGCAAGAGGGTGGCGTGGTAAAAGAATATTTTTCTGTAGAATGGATTGATTATATTCCTTTTTATCGTGAACAGCTATATTTTGTTCAAAGAAATACATCCATAGACAAAAATGGATCACATAAAGTATCGCAAAAATCTTGTTTTACAACTTGAACAAGAGCAGCGGGCTTCTCAGCCTTCTTGTCGCCGGGGTCGTCCATCAACACTAGATGTGGAAGAACGCCTTGATAAGCGTCAACACTTTATTGATGCTTTTCCTGGCAGAAAAACAAAGGACTGTGCTGTGTGCAGTGACAGAAAAACTCCAGGTGAGAGGCATCAGACAATGTACTACTATGAAACATGTTCACATAAACCTGGTTTGCATCCTGGGAAATGTTTCAAAATGTACCACACTGTAACAAAATATCGTTGATGTGATTGATTGATTGATGTGAATCCCTGGGCATGAGTTATTGTACTCTTTTGCCCTTTAGGGGATGAGTTATTCACTCATACCATTGAGCCAGTTATGGGAGGTGATTTGTGGGCTTTGTTTCAACCCCAAGGAAGCATCCTAGACTCAGCGGCATGTTGCACCAGGCCCACTTTGGCGTGTTTGCGTTACCAAGAGGTGTGATGGCTCTCTACCCATGCAGGGGGTTATATCTCCGAGACAAGACTGACATGAGCAATCAGTCACCGGCCATGGCATGAGCAGCCAGACAGCATAGTGGCGTGGTGGCGAAGCCACCGCCTCCATATGTCTGCCAAAGGTGGGCTTTCTTGCAACCCTACGGAGCATCCTAGACTCAGAAGCATAATGCACCAGTCCCACTTTGGAGTGTGTGCAATGTTCCGAGGTTTGATGGCTCTCTACCCTGCAAAGGGGGTTATATCTCTGAGACAAGTATGCGGTATCCAGCAGAGCAGCCAGTCACCATAGCGGATGTTTCAAGGCGTAGGTGTAGCCACAGCCGAGCCACCACCACTGACGAAGTACGACATCAAACGGACACATAGCTCTGCCCCACCTGAACTGGGAAGACCCGGCAGACTCGATGGGACAGGGCATGTTTATTTTCCTGTTTGGTAATGGCGCAGCTACAACTGAGCCGCTACTACTGCCGAAGGACGTCATCTAGGCAGACACATAGCGCTGCCCCTTCTGAACTGGGAAGACCCGGTAGCCGGGACCATGCACAGTCTCGATAAGACATGGTATGTTTATTTGCTTGTTTGTTAATGGCGCAGCTACATCCAAGCCTCTACCACCGCCGAATGACGTCATCTAACAAAGACTTTTTTTCTTATTTCAGGTCCCGACACTATTCCAAATAAATAAAAAATGATACAACACTTATTACTTATGTAAGTTCTTTCTGGTGTGTAGAATATTAGCAGGTGTCGTTTTGGGGAATTTTTTGACAAAAAATATTCCAACCTGGTAATAGTGGCATGCAAATTTTATTCGGTCGGAAAGGGTTAAGAATGTGAATACACCTGATACTAGTGTCCTTGGCGAGGTCCAATAACCAACTCTATTCTACAAATTTTGCTAAGGGAAATAATTTATCGGCTTGTAATTTATTTCCTTCCAATCTCGTGCATGATTATAACATTATACTACTCGTAGTAAGGCTAGCTTTTAAAAAATGATAAAATAAAATCTCTATAATTTATCTATAATAAACATGCACACGGGTCCATGGTTCGATCCCCAGTTGAGGTGGCATTTTTTAGACCGCACGTGGCTCTAGGGTTGACCCAGCCTTATGAAATGGGTACCACAGCAACTCTAGGAAAGTTAAGGCGGTTGGCGTAATGCTGACCACATCATCCCTAGTGTGCCGATGGTCAAGAAAATATGGGCCTAACACCATTTTCCCAATTATGCCTCAATGGGCGTGTAATGGGATCCTTTACCTTTTTTGTTTGTTTGTACATGCATACACGCTCCATGTGCTAAGACTTTTTTTGTACTCAATCCCAATTTCTCTTGATTTAGTTAGGGGTAACTGAATCAACACTGTCTATACGCAAAATCTACTGTATAATAACCATGATGTAAGATTCTTTAGCAAATTAGATTTGTCAAAGGGCTATTGGCAGGTACCCTTGGCCAAGGCAGCAAAGCCTCTCATGGCATTTACTACTGTGAGAGGTCCAGGGTTGAAATCCTGAACAAGCCCCCAGATATGAAGAAACTAACTGCATGGGTTTAGAATATGAGGACAGAGACATAGCACGTCACGATGCTCAACACAAGTTAGCGGACCAGACAAACAGTATCACAGTTAAATGAGGGATGAACAACACAATTTCCATATCCCCTTTTATTTACAACAAGCACATAGCAGAAACATGACACGTGTACATAATGAACCAAAATAATATATATATAGAGACAACAAGACTCCTTACATCAGGCAGTGAACAAATCATGGCACCAGTCACAACTGACCACAAATATCATATAGGAGCAAGCTCCATATTAACATACTAACAAATATGTGCAAAGTTAAACTATAATCTTATATCAAGCCACTGATAAAGAGTAGGGATACAACAAACCCTCTAATGAGAACAATCTAAATGGTAAAGGTTGGATCTGATGGCTATATGAAATGATCCTCAGATAGGCTGAAAAACTGCTCTGCCAACATAGCGAGACTGACCAACCAGTTGGCTTTTATCCCAGCCTTCTCGTGATCATATGATCATATCATGTGACTTGATTTCACAAGGCTTAACCAGCGTTCACCCTTGTAAACACTAGGCTACCAGTCCTGCCTCTTGAATAGCATCCCTGTTATGATAGTCGTCAAACATACCGTGACATCAATAATCAATTCAAAATGAAGAATATAAATCCTATCCATGATAGGCATCAAATATACCGTGACATCAATAATCAATTCAAAATGAAGAATATAAATCCTATCCATGATAGGCGTCAAATATACCGTGACATCAATAATCAATTCAAAATGAAGAATATAAATCCTATCCACGATAGGCGTCAAATATACCGTGACATCAATAATCAATTCAAAATGAAGAATATAAATCCTATCCACGCTCTCTGACACCAGTCACTGAAATGCCATATTCATAGCTCCTTAATCAATAATGAAGGACACCTGAGATGTGAGAGTATTAAATAAAAACCTGAGAGTAGTAAATAAAAACTTGAGAGTAGAAAATAAAAACCTGAGAGTATTAAATAAACACCTGAGAGTAGTAAATAACAAAAATAAATATAAGTAACTAACAGGCACTCATTTCACTGCTATATCAACCACTGTAACAGAGAAATATTTTCAACAACCAACCAGGCAAATGTGTTGGATTAACTCATGAATCATTGACAATGAAGCACATGAAAAGGGGGCTATTTGTGCAATTGGGGTTCAGTCTCTGGCTGCAGCATTCTTGCACTACATTTAGCCATGTCATATCAGGTCTCCAGTGTATATAAAATACACCAATCATGTAAGAACACTCTCTTGCATGTACTCTTGACTGCCGTGTCAGACTAACAGACTTGCGACAAAAGCACATTGTAAACATTACACTTGTAATGCTATTCTTTTATATATATATATATATATATTTATATGATACTTGTCACGGCATGTTTTTACTACCGGTTTAACTCGATATACTTGAGGTATGGCTTAAATGACTGGTCAGGTGATGTCACATGACAGGCTCGAATTTTGGCTGAAAAAGAAGCCATTCCGGACTGTAGCTGCCGGCCTGTGCGGAGGTATCTTGAAGCCGGTACTGTTGTTACCATATATTCTGGCCAAGTTAGTGGGACAGTGTTATTTGCCACCAAGTTGATTAGTCCTGGTACATTTGTGATGGAGAACTATTTAGTTAACCTATCTTGACAGTAGTGTACGCTGTAGGTTGATTCGTGCATCATGAGTATTTCAGTAAATTCATCATTATGTGGTACTGTAGCTTGCCTCGTTATCCACTATGGTGAGTGGTGAGGCTTTTTGATAGTGTATATCTGTCTTATGATTTACAGTGGTAGCATGTATGTAGTTTTGTATCTCACTCTGGCAACATCTGCTATTTAAGCCTTCCTTTATTCTGTGTCACCACTGCTCGTGTGGCCTCCTAGTTAGTTAACCTCCTAGTCCTACTGTAAGTCCATCACACGTAGTGAAAGTACTGTGTATATTTATTTTCATTGTTCTCTCTCTGTCTTTCTCTTTCACATGCACACACTGACCTGTACTTTGACAATACTACAACTATTTAATCTTAAATGAGAAACATTACATGTTAGGTTCTCCCCTTTTGTATTCTCTTTTGTGTTTTCAGAACACTACAGTGTGTAACTAATACACCGCAAACATCAAACTTATAAAGCTTCTCTATT
The DNA here is from genome assembly GCA_024509875.1 of Oreohelix idahoensis. Lineage (NCBI taxonomy): Eukaryota > Metazoa > Mollusca > Gastropoda > Stylommatophora > Oreohelicidae > Oreohelix > Oreohelix idahoensis. The sequence continues at coordinate 21,946 of JAMPIV010022420.1, read as the reverse complement.
ATTTTGTGTGCCTTCAGATTAGAACACTGTAAATTCTACAAACATCAAACCTCTAAGACTTCTCTCTTATCTAAGTTTGTGTTTATGAAGATAACTATTGTGCAAACCCTATACCACAATCATCACACCTTTAAGACTTCTCTCCTGTGTGTATAAGTTTGTGTTTTTTCATACTATAACAACGTGTAAACCCTACACCACAAACATCACACTTGTAAGGTTTCTCTCCTGTGTGTTTAAGTTTGTGTTTATGAAGATAACTACACTGTGCAAACCCTACACCACAAACATCACACTTGTAAGGCTTCTCACCAGTATGTAATCTTAAGTGTACATTTAGATGACCACCCTGGTAAAATCCTACCCCACAAACACCACATTTGTACGGCTTCTCTCCTGTGTGTGTTCTGATGTGCATTTTTATAGTACTACAATGCTTATACCTTACACCACAATCATCACATTTGTAAGGCTTCTCTTCTGTATGCATTTTATTGTGTCTTTTAAGAGTAGCAGACAGTATAAACCCTAAACCACAAACATCACACTTGTAAGGCTTTTCTCCTGTGTGTTTTTTTTACGTGTGTTTTTAGATCACTAAAACTGTAAAACCTTACACCACAATCATCACACTTGTAAAGCTTCTCTCCTGTATGTATTGTATTGTGTTTTTTCCAATAACTACAACATCTAAACCCAACACCACAAACATCACACTTGTATGGTTTCTCTCCTGTATGTATTCTACTGTGTACTTTCAGATGACTATGAGTTGTAAAACATTTACTACAAACATCACACTTGTATGGTTTCTCTCCTGTATGTATTCTATTGTGTACTTTCAGATGACTACAAATTGTAAAACATTTACCACAAACATCACACCTGTAAGGTTTCTCTCCTGTGTGTATTCTATTGTGTACTTTCAGCTGACTATAAATTGTAAAACGCTTACCACAAAAATCACACTTGTAAGGCTTATCTCCTGTACGTACTCTATGTTTTTTCAGATTAGAACGTATTAGCATTACACCACAAACATCACGTTCATAATGATTCTGTATTGCTTGTATTTCCTTACTCTGCATGTTGTTTACCAATCCAGAACTCATATCAACTTCATCAAGATCATCACATTTCTCACTGATGTTACCTGGCTCTCTTTCATTCTGAGCTGTTACCTTATAATCATTCTGGGTCTCACACACATCAGCTGATCTTTCATGACAGACAATGGAATCTATAGTCACATCTTCAGCTGTTCCAGACTCACTATAATTGTCACTGGTTGATACTGTAACACTGGTATAGTCTTTCTTGTAAACCATCTCAGTAATGTTGATGTTCTGATCTTGATGTAGAACATCTGAAAATAAATGGGATTTAGATAGAAATAAATAACTAGTGTGTGATAAACAATCAATTGTCAGATGTCCTAAATTGTGTAGCTCTGTAACATTTTAGCAAGACATATGACTTAATCAAAATTTAAAATGGTGGATATTCAGATGTTTGACAGCATTATATTTCATTCTATATCTTTAACCTTTAGCATGCTGCCGTCGACATATGTCGACGAAAGCAACCTATGTTCTCCCAGCTGTTGTCGACATATGTCGACAGCGTTTATCATCGTTTTCTAGCAACTGACTTGTGTACACGTGATTTTCAGCCCCGGATGTTAAGTTGTAATGTTATTTGCAAGAGAGTTAGCTTCCATTTCCGATCTTACAAAAGTGATGGGTGTATCCGCGTTTATTTTTTGTAAATTTTTATAATCGAAATGAATCGGCATCGAACACGCGGCCATTTTCGCTCTAATTTTTATTGGATTCTAACGCCTTGCGGTAGGGATAAGATTTTTGTCTTTATAAGCGCTGATATCGGTTCTCAGAATATGTTTGATGGCCGAGATGGAAACGAAAGTAGATTGTCATTGCTAGTGTGTATAATTTTATGGCTTAGGATTAGGTGTATCGGAAAAATTTAGGATTACGGCAGAATGTCACTGCTGACGAGGGCTTTGCTACTGATGATGGGTGTAACGAAAAGATCGTCATTTGATTTGTATTGGTCTATTGGTCAAATGACTTTCATTGAGATGGAAGGGATATGGACTCTTCGTGTGTTGGTTATTTTTTTTAATTTTAAAAATTAAAAAAAAATTTTTTTTTTATTATTTTAATTTTTTTTTTCGTTTTTTTCATCTTTCCTTTCCTCTCTTCCTATCACATCTAACATGTACACAAACAAATTTTATTTCATCAGATTCATCATTCATTTATTTATATAAATTCCAAAAATGATAGCAATTGACCAAGAAACACAAAAACTATAGACATTCCTAGTCACCCACTATCATTGTGAAAAAGAATGCAGCTGCAGGAGCATAGTTTTGGGAAAAGAATGCAGCGTGCTAAAGGTTAATGTCAATCAGTAAAATAACCACAGTTACTTCTCTTCATTCTCTGCACTTTTTTTGTGGCATCAGTTTACATTATTATCTGCACATATTTACTTTACCTCTACAAGTCCACAACTGTTTACATTATTATCTGCACATATTTACTTCACCTCTACAAGTCTACAACTGTTTACATTATTATCTGCACATATTTACTTTACCTCTACAAGTCCACAACTGTTTACATTATTATCTGCACATATTTACTTTACCTCTACAAGTCCACAACTGTTTACATTATTATCTGCACATATTTACTTTACCTCTACAAGTCCACAACTGTTTACATTATTATCTGCACATATTTACTTTACCTCTACAAGTCCACAACTGTTTACATTATTATCTGCACATATTTGCTTTACCTCTACAAGTCCACATCTGTTTACATTATTATCTGCACATATTTACTTTACATTATTTTCTGCACATATATACTTTACCTCTACAAGTCCACAACTGTTTACATTATTATCTGCACATATTTACTTTACCTCTACAAGTCCACAACTGTTTACATTATTATCTGCACATATTTACTTTACCTCTACAAGTCCACAACTGTTTACATTATTATCTGCACATATTTACTTTACCTCTACAAGTCCACAACTGTTTACATTATTATCAAAATATTTAAAATGGTACATGTCCACAACTCTTTACTGCACATATTTACTTTACCTCTACAAGTCCACAACTGTTTACATTATTATCTACACATATTTACTTTACCTCTACAAGTCCACAACTGTTTACATTATTATCTGCACATATTTACTTCACCTCTACAAGTCTACAACTGTTTACATTATTATCTGCACATATTTACTTTACCTCTACAAGTCCACAACTGTTTACATTATTATCTACACATATTTACTTTACCTCTACAAGTCCACAACTGTTTACATTATTATCTGCACATATTTACTTTACCTCTACAAGTCCACAACTGTTTACATTATTATCTGCACATATTTACTTTACCTCTACAAGTCCACAACTGTTTACATTATTATCTGCACATATTTACTTCACCTCTACAAGTCTACAACTGTTTACATTATTATCTGCACATATTTACTTTACCTCTACAAGTCCACAACTGTTTACATTATTATCTGCACATATTTACTTTACCTCTACAAGTCCACAACTGTTTACATTATTATCTGCACATATTTACTTTACCTCTACAAGTCCACAACTGTTTACATTATTATCTGCACATATTTACTTTACCTCTACAAGTCCACAACTGTTTACATTATTATCTGCACATATTTGCTTTACCTCTACAAGTCCACATCTGTTTACATTATTATCTGCACATATTTACTTTACATTATTTTCTGCACATATATACTTTACCTCTACAAGTCCACAACTGTTTACATTATTATCTGCACATATTTACTTTACATTATTATCTGCACATATTTACTTTACCTCTACAAGTCCACAACTGTTTACATTATTATCTGCACATATTTACTTTACCTCTACAAGTCCACAACTGTTTACATTATTATCTACACATATTTACTTTACCTCTACATGTCCACAACTGTTTACATTATTCATCATCATCATGTGATGTATTCTCTCTAGAACGTTGTCTCCATTACCTGCATCAACCAAAGACAAGTTCAGACTCTCTGTGATGTCCTGTGTCCTCCGTTGTCTAGGTCGACCCCTTCCCCTTTTTCCAGAGACCATGCCTTCCAACACTAATTTTTCCAGACTATTATTGTATAATTCATATTTTTCTGTGTCTTTTTTTGGACTTCATTTTTCTTCTTTCTACCATCAACTTCAGTGTTTTGTCAGAGATGTATTCTCGTCTCTTTATACTCCTTTTAGGAATTAACCTCTGTGAATTTGTAACGGTAGAAGGGGAACGACTAAGTAAGTAAGCATTTGTAATGTAAATATCTCTGATGTTATTGGCAAGTTCATCTGGTGTCATTTCCTCCTGTACTGCCACAAGAACGTCAAATTTGTTCTGAATATCGACACTGTACTTTTCTGGTATGTCGCTTGTGTCATAATGTATTACTTTGTCGCTTGTAATGACTTTTGTCAGTTTGATCTTAAAGTTTGCAGCAAGAAGTTCATGGTCGGAGTCACAGTCTGCTCCTGAGAATGTCTTGATGGACGAGATACAAGATCGCCACCTTTGTTGTAATCTATTTGGTTCTTGCTTTTTCCGTCCGGTGACGTCCATGTATATAGTCTTCTAGGGTGTTGCATAAAAAGAGTATTTGTGATGACTAGGTTGTTTTCTAGGCAGAATGTTGTCAAGCGTTCTCCTCTCTCATTTCTCTGACCCAATCCATAACTTCCTTTCACTCTTTTTTTCATGTTCTAATCTTTCGTTTCCAACTTTGGCATTAAAATCTCCCATTATTATCCTAATATCTTGCTTATTTGCTTTCTCTAATGCGTGCAGCAGTTCATTATAAAACTCTTCAATTTCATGTTCTTCAGCAGCTGCTGTTGGCAGATATGTTTGTATAATTGTGATGTTCTTTCTATTTTTTCAGTCTGATTGTGACAATGTGGTCATTTATGGGATTATATCCTAAAAGGGAGGCAGCTGTCCTTTTAGACAGGTAGAAGCCGACACCACTCTGACCTCCTTTCTCTTTGCCTGAGTATATGAAAGTTCCTCCTGATGGAATCGAAAAGTGTCCCTGGCCCGACCATCTGTGCTCTGAGATGCCCAGGATATCGATGTTTAGTCTTTCCATCCCGTTCTTCACTATGTGCTGTTTTCCTTGGTATAAGCTTCTGACGTTCCATGTTCCTATTTTGATTATTTTTCTAAGACCGATGACATGGTTTTCCGTGGTAACACAGTCAGGCTTTTGGCCATCATCACGATTACCTGTACTGACACTGCCAATGATCTCTTCCCCAGTTAAATATGATCTGCCTGGTCTGGGGGACTCACCACCAGATCTTTGAGTAATATTCAGATTAGCCATTATGGATTTCTTGGCATTGTACATCCAGTAGTTTGCCATTGCTTTCTGGATGGTTCTGGCTGCTTACCATTACAGTCCATGGTGCGCCCTCAGCCCGATACCAGGCCTTTCCAACTCCTGCCCTAGAAGCCGTTATCAATGTATTATTGATCATTCGCCCATTCAGCCAGCAGTTGTGTTTACTATTTAAGGGGAACCTCCTTTTTCAATTTACTCATGTAGTTCTGCCCGCCAGCCAAAGCTCAGGGGGTGGCGCTGCCGTACAAAAGCAGAATCAATGAGCCATACGTGAGGTGAACTGGAGTGGGGGAACCAAATAGGATCCAGGCCTTCCTCAAAAACAGGAAGGTTTACATTATTATTTGCACATATTTACTTTACCTCTACAAGTCTACAACTGTTTACATTATTATCTGCACATATTTACTTTACCTCTACAGGTCCACAACTGTTTACATTATTATCTGCACATATTTACTTTACCTCTATAAGTGCACTACTGTTTACTTCATTATCTGCACATATTTACTTTACCTCTACAAGTCCACAACTGTTTACATTATTATCTGCACATATTTACTTTACCTCTACAAGTCCACTGTTTACATTATTATCTGCACATATTTACTTTACCTCTACAAGTACACAACTGTTTACATTATTATCTGCACATATTTAATTTAGCTCTACAAGTCCACTGTTTACATTATTATCTGCACATATTTACTTTACCCCTACAAGTCCACAACTGTTTGCATTATTATCTGCACAAATTTACTTTACCTCTACAAGTCCACAACTGTTTACAATATTATCTGCACATATTTACTTTACCTCTACAAGTCCACAACTGTTTACATTATTATCTGCACATATTTACTTTACCTCTACAAGTCCACAACTGTTTACAATATTATCTGCACATATTTACTTTACCTCTACAAGTCCACAACTGTTTACATTATTATCTGCACATATTACTTTACCTCTCTACAAGTCCACTGTTTACATTATTATCTGCACATATTTACTTTACCTCTACAAGTCCACAACTGTTTACATTATTATCTGCACAAATTTACTTTACCTCTACAAGTCCACAACTGTTTACAATATTATCTGCACATATTTACTTTACCTCTACAAGTCCATTACTGTTTACATTATTATCTTACTTACTTAGTCGTTCCCCTTCTACCATGAGGTGTAGAGGTTTGGAAGAGAGAGCGCCAGACTATCCTATCGGCTGTCTTCCTCCTTGCCTGGTTCCATTCTAGTCCTCGGTCCTTCAAAGATTGTCTAATGTTGTTGTTGCTGTCATTTTTGACGGAGTCATCTGTCAAGTTATTTGCTTATGTTTTTATCATAAGAATAATTGTGTCTTTACCTGCGATGTCAGGTTGATTAGGGGTTGTCTTCCCTTGTTTATTCATTCATTGTGTTTGACCTTTAGGGTCAAAGGTAGACAGTTCTGGCGTATGTCCATAGGCAGGGTTTTTTAAGCGGGAGTTGAGTTAGACTTCCGGCAAGCCGTGAAGTGTCCTGGGTTTTCTGAAGGGACTAAGAGTCCATTGTGTTTTTCGGGGAGAATCTTCGAAGTGACTGCGATGGCAGTTTTCCCCAGTGAATCTCTGTGCGTTGGAATGACAGCAGAGTTCCTTATTATGTTCTGTGGATTCGGTTACAGGTAATACCGACTTTTTCCATTACTATGCTTTCGGTGGCAGAACATGTTAGAAGATTGCCTAGTCTGTGAACTGCAGCTCACCGATCCTCCATTTCAGAACTTATATTTTGTGCTCGAGGTAGCCATCCAAGACTATTAGTCTTTATATTGTCCAGAAATCCAGTGACGAAGATATATTGTGGGAACCGCAGATTGGCGGTATTTATGTCTACAATAAGCATTACTGCAGGGTTGATGGTAACCTGCTTATCAGAAGTACACAGCTGACGTCAGAACGAGGACTGTGTTTTCGACTAATGTACTACAGCCTAATACAGTGCAATTGGCGGGGAATGCCAAGTTGCACCTATGTGTCAAAGTGATTAAGGTATCTGACGCGTTTAGTCAGTGATACCAGGGCGACGCCACGAACTGTCATTATTGAAGAACATTGTATTGACCATGCACAAATATTCAAATGTTTACCAGCTTATTGAATGCCTAATGTATACCTATCGATTTCCAGTCAGCATGACCTTGTTACACTGACTGTTCCTGTTGATACCATGTGTGTTCTCGTCAATAAATGTTTTGAAACGTGCCTGCAGTGTCCAAGAATCCTTGACTACTGCATGTGAGTGTATGGGTTGCAGGGTCTACATATATACGAGCCTAAACACATTCGCGCCTTCATTCGCACCCACACTCAGTTCATCATACGCTCGCACTACACACCTAACAACATGTATACTGTCTTGGGCCAGTGATCACCTCAACAAGAGAAAAAGACAGTTACATTTCTGGTGGACCAGATCTGTGGGTTTAAAAAGAACAGAGCGAGCAATTAACATTATTGGTGGCAATAATGGATCCAGAAATTTACATTTCTGGTTGACCAGCTGATGGGACTATATGAATCATCCTATACAGCACTCCAGCCTTAAACAGACACCCCACCAGGCTATTTACAGTTGCTGTTACATGTATGATGTCTCCAGTGTTGTCCAGAAATTTACAAGAAGGACAAGTACACATTACATTTCTGATCTATGGGTCTAAGCTACACACTGGACAGCTGTAACACACACTGCTAATTCTACACTTGCAAGTTTTGGCTACAACAGGACAGAAATAGGTCATCAACTGTTGACCCAGATAAACAGTGCTAGCATTTATGTTATAATGCTGCTTGAACAACAACAGGACAAATACTGAAGTTGGCATCGAGGCGTTTGCTACGTGGACCATAGCTGCATAGAAGGCGAGTCCCTATTGTGAACAGTACTGCTGGTTGTTACACGTTGCAGTCAACAACAGACTTTTCTATGTCCGAGCATTCAAGTTACATTGTTCGAGGTCAAGTGTTTGTAAACAGTACGTGGAAATTGTAAACATTCAATGTGCAAGTCCTAAGTCGAGAAGGTCATAGTAACTTTTGTTCGTGAATACCACTTTATGCTACAGTGGATTTGACATTCAGTGCGTGCTTGACATTTTGTTTCTGTGTTCGCAAGGAGCAAGAAATTTACTTTAGTTTCAGCTGTGACTGAACTTGTTCTGCAACACATTGAAATACTGATTGCTATATATATGTTTATGTTGCTTCTACTGTTTTTGTGTATTTTTCTTGTGTTTTCTGCGGGTTTTCGGTTGGTGGGTCTTACAGTAAATATGCCACTTAATCGAGGGTTACTGTAAGCATTCTGTAGGGATTGCAATTTTCTTAATTGAAATTTGCTAGCGACTTTTGTTGCTATTTTTTTTTTTAGCTGTGATGACATGAGTTAGTGTTGTTTTCGTTATTTTTCCGTTCTTTGATTTTCGATTAGTTTTGTTTGTATCTGTTCTTCTCTCATTCCTTCCGTTTATTTCTTTACACCTTTTCGTTTATAACAGTGTTGCCATTTGTCTTGTTTATTTTTCGCGGTCATCATTACATATTTGTGTAACATTTTCTTTACTTTTTGCTGTATTGTTTATTTGACTTCTGCGAACGTTTTCGGTCATTGTTCTGTATCTTTGTCTTTGTATTTTTGATTGTACTACATTATTGTCATACACAGTCTACATACATATACTTGGTCATGTATTATTATTATTATTGATAAGGTACACTCTTCATATAGAGATTGTTAATAAAATATTATTATATGAGATATTTATACAAGTTCTTTGCCAAAAGACTTGTTGTCCACAAAGATTGAGACAAGGTAAAATATATATGCAAGTTCTTTTAAAAAAAAAAAGGCTTGTGCCCACAGTGATTGGGATATAAAGGTAATTTAGTTAATTTTTTCAGGTTTCTGATCTCATTAGACAGAATGTCTACATTGGATTTCTTCATCCAGCAAGGGTTAACCCTTGGTAAGTCTGGTAGAGAATTGGAAGAATATTCATCTGCTCAATTCGCCATTGCATTAAAGTCAGAAGAAAAGAAACAAAAAGAGGAAACTAAATTGAAAGCAGAAGCTGAACAAAGGAGAGCAGAAGCTGAACTAAAGAAACTAGAAGCTGAGAATAGAAGATTAGAACTTGAAGAAAAAAAGTATCAAAGAGAAGCTGCTGCTGAGGAGAGAAAAGCTCAAGCTGATGAAAGAAAATTCCAGATGGAAATGGAAGACAAAAAACTTCAAGCTGCTGCAGAGGAGAAAAAAATTCAAGCTCAAGCTGCTGCAGAGGAGAGAAAACTTCAAGCTGCTGCAGAGGAGAGAAAACTTCAAGCTGCTGCTGAGGCTGAAATTAGAAAAATGGAACATGAGGAAAGAAAACAGAAGATGGAACTTGATGAAAGACTCGCAACTTTGGAGTTAGAGAAATTGAAATTGGCGAGTACGGGTGCTCAGCAAACAACTTCGAGTACGACAAAGGAGTTTGTTAATAGGATTAAATTGCCTCATTTCAATCCTTTAAAGGATGATGTAGCAGATTATCTAGATAGATTCCAATTTTTATGTGATACCCATAACATAAAAAAGGAAAAATATGTTGAACAACTGATGGAATTTTTTACAGGTGACACAGTGACTACTCTTATGACAATAGACGAACATGACAGGACTAATTATGATGTCAGAGCAGCATTGCTAAAAAAATACCAACTAAAAGAAGAAGACTATCGTCTTCGTTTTAGGACAATGTTGCCAGAAAATAGAGTAGATTTCTCTGATTTTGTTACAAAAATACGTCGTACATTTACACAATGGGTTGAGTTGTCTCAGACTGAGAAAACATATGAAGGTCTAATGGACTTATTATTGCGAGATAAGGTTTTGTCATCTGTTAATGATTCTTTTCTTGCATTCGTTCATGAGCGTAAGCCTAAAAACTTAAAAGATATGGAGGAATACTGTTGTCAGTATGCCACCGCGCATCCCCATGCTACAGTTAGCAATTCTAAAGTGAAAGAAGGGTTGCCAGCTGCTTCGGCAACACCATATGGCCCTAATTTCAAAAAAAAATTTCAGGGTGCTCAACAAAACTGGAATAGGGGAAGTAATCAGAATTACACTCAGAAGCGGAGTAATCCAACACATGATGGTTCTTCGTCTATGAATTGGAGACAAGATGGTAGTTCTCGTAATTTTAGTGGTAATAATTTGAGACACTTTCGCAAAGGCTATCCAAATAATAACTATTCGAACTTTCGAGGTAATCATTCTCGACGTCAAGATTATGACGATAGTGAATTTAGAAACCGGGATTCAAACCGGAATGATGATTACAATAGGCAATATGATAACAATTACAGGGGAAATGATAGTCGAAATAATTACAGGGGAAATGATAATCGAGGCAGACCTAGATTTAACAAAAAAAGACCTTTCCAACAGGCAAACTCTGCACAACAAGAGTTTGATGGAGCCTGTAATACAGTAAATGATAGTGGTAATTCTAGGGCTATCACTGGTTGTGCTTTCGATTTTGGGAGAGCAACTGAATGCCCCCAATGCTTAACATTGTTCGACTCATCGACTGTATCTACTCTAAGTTTTGGTCACCCTCTTCCTGCTCTACCTGCTACAGTTGCGCATGATGGGAGAGGATCTCTCATCTTACATAAAGGTCTAATAAATGATAGGCTAGTCTCAGTACTTTTCGATTCGGGATGTACTACCGTCGGGGTTAGGGAGTCTCTGATAGATCCTTGCTGTGCCACTGGATAAACAATCAAATGTGTTACATTTGGTGGTACTATGGAAAGTTATCCTACTGCTATTATTAGGATTGACACTCCCTTCTTCACAGGAGATGTCCATGCATGTCTTCTTCCTAATCCTATTGCGGATCTTATAATCGGTCGTATTCATGGGGTTAAGGAATGCACCCCGCAACAAATTTCTAGTTGGGAGGAAAAAAAACATTCAAACGGTCAATGCAGTGGTGACAAGAGCTCAAGCTCTTAATCCCCCAACTTCATCGGATAATAGTAATGAAGTTGATAGCCAAGACGAGCACTTGGTGATTTCCCATGACTCGTTTGTTAAACATCAAGAAGAGGATCCTTCTTTGAAGAAATTCTTCCTTCTTGCAAAGAAAGGGGATCCCAATCAAAATACTAATCACAAATCGTATATTACTATGAAGAATGGTATATTGGTACGGATGGTACAACACTCGGACAAGTCTATGCACTCGCAAATTCTTGTGCCTAAGTGTATGAGAGCCTTAATTCTTCAGCATGCACACGATTCTCAGTGTGCTGGACACATGGGGTTTTCCAGAACTAAAACTAGAGTCCTTGCGTCCTTCTTTTGGCCATTCATGAATAAAGACATCCGAATTTATTGCCGATCTTGCAAAATTTGTCAAGAGGTCAAGTCTAGAGGTCCGAGACATGCTGCTCCTATTCAGGCTGCAGATATTCCGATTCGGCCGTTTCAGAAAATGGCTATAGACATCATTGGTCCGTTCAAGATTAAGTCAGCCAGAGGACACCAATTTATCCTCACTTGCGTGGACATGTGCACGCGTTGGCCAGAGGCTATTCCTCTGAAGAGCATATCAACTGTCGATATCGCTGATGCTCTTTGGCTCATATTTTCTCGTCTGGGATTCCCCGGAGAAATACTGTCGGACCACGGCACTCAGTTAATTTCGGACGTTATGTCTCAGGTAATGGCTACGCTAGACATTAAAAGGTCTCTCAGTAGTATTTATCATCCAATGTCCAATGGATTGGTAGAACGTCTTAACAGGACACTAAAGAACTTACTTGGCAAGATAACGGAGGATCATCCTGAAGATTGGGACAGGGTTTTACCTGCAGTCCTCTTTGCCTATAGAGAAGTTCCCAACGAGCATACAGGGTTTTTTCCTTTCAAACTTGTCTTTGGTGCGCAACCGCGCGGTCCGATGTCCTTGTTACACGATTTGATAACTTCTGATAATATTGACGATGATACACAATCGTCATATGAATATGTCATTGCTCTTAGAGAAAAGATTATCGAATCATGCAGGTTAGCAACTTCATCTTCCGAATTTGCGAAAGAAAAAGCTAGGCGATTTGCTAACAAAAAAAGACGCCTACGTCAACTTTGTCCTGGAGACAAAGCATATGTCTTACTTCCCTCAAGAGAGAATAGACTTCTCATTTCATGGAAAGGTCCATACACTATAGTCTCCAAAATTTCCGATGTCGACTATATTGTCGATGTGGATGGAAGGCATAAAACCTTCCATATAAATATGCTAACAGAGTTTATTGAACGTCCAGACTATTTGCAGCCTATTTTCCAGGCGATGGACGACTCTCCAGTCCAACATGGTCACATCTCATCCCTGTCCGTTATACAGGATGAGGAAACTATTTTTTCTGACGTTAACTTACCTCTTCCTGCAATTCCACTGAATTCAACGGAATCGTGGAGGGACGTTACAATCTCTTCGAACTTGTCTTTTGAGGAGCAACGTCAAGTATCCTCTACGCTACAATCATATCAGGATGTCCTTACCGACATTCCTGGACACACAGATGTCATAGAACATGACATCATACTTACTGATCGTAATCCGATCAGAGTAAGACCATACCCAATACCTATTCATTTTCAAGCACAAGTCGAGAAAGAATTGGATGAAATGATTCAACTGCAAATAATTGAACCATCCACTTCAGCTTATTCTTCGTCGATAGTTATTGTTCGAAAGAAAGACAATAACATACGTCTTTGCGTTGACTATCGCAAATTAAATCAAGTTACGAAGTTCGATGCTGAACCTATGCCATTATTAGATGATCTACTTATTAGACTTTCTAAAGCTAAATTCTTTACTAAACTAGACTTGTCGAAAGGTTATTGGCAAGTCCCACTGACGGAACACGCCAAACCTCTCACTGCTTTTTCGACACCTAGGGGTCTGTTTCAATGGAATTTTATGCCTTTCGGGCTTATGAACGCCCCAGCGACTTTCGTGCGCATGATGCGACGAATTCTATCAGATCATGCAGATGTCATCGCATATTTAGACGACATCTGTCTTTTCAGCGATACTTGGGAAGAACACTATTTGGGTCTAAAGGAATTGCTATCTACTCTACGTGAGCATAGTTTGACTGCAAAACCCTCTAAAGCTTTTGTTGGGTTTAGTGAAATTTCCTTCCTAGGTCATCAAGTTGGTCATGGTCTGTTGAAGACTGAGGACCAAAACATTTCGAAGATATTAAATATCTCGGTTCCGAAGACAAAAAAGCAAGTGCGTAGTCTCTTGGGATTGATACAATTCTATGGAAGATTTATTGAGAATCTGTCCTCCATTATGGCACCACTTTCATCGTTATTGAAAAAAGGTTCTCCTAATATGGTGCGTTGGTCCCAGGAATGCCAATCTTCATTGGATCAGGTTAAGAATTTGTTCTCATCTCATCCTATCTTAAGACTACCAATGATTGATAAGACTTTTGTTCTTCGTAGTGATGCCTCTTCCACTGGGATTGGAGCGGCACTAATGCAGGAATATTCAGGAACTCTGCATCCTGTAATGTATATTTCTAGGAAGCTAAATGCGGCAGAAAGGAATTACTCGGTTTTAGACCGTGAATTGTTGGCTATGGTTTGGTCCATTCTTAAGCTACAAAGGTTCCTTCTGGGCGCGCATTTCTTTATGGAAACCGACCAAAAAGCTCTTACGGCTATGCAAAGTAAGGATTTGAAGAGCTCGAGATCTACTCGTTATGCTATTGCTCTTCAGCCTTTCCATTTCACGGTGCGAGCTATCCGTGGTTCGGATAATGTGATGGCAGACATATTGTCCAGATGCCCACATGATTCCAGTTAAATCTTGTGTCCTAGTTTTTCCTGATACACTTTCGGACTTAGGTCTGTCCTTAATATCCTAATATGTTGTAATACAAATGTATTTGGATGATGTTTAGATAATTTAACAAATTTAATTTTGTCCATCCATCAGTGATATGTTGCTAATATAGCATTGTAATTCATGACATTTGTATATTGCTATAATTATAGTATTTAGTAATGTTTGATATATGATTGGTATTGCCAGCAACTTAGGTTTCTTTAATGGTACCCCCCCTTAGTTTGTTTGGCTTAAAGGAAATATTTTCTCCTATGTTGGGAGATGATTTGTATCCTCTTCAGATGCTTTGTTTATGCGTCTATTGTACCTGATATTAGGTTCATTTTTTTCATGAGCACATAAGTGATACTTGTGCAATCTTGCTCATGGACATATTAAAAAAAAAAAAAATTCATTTTTTTTTTACAGGGGGGTTGTAGTAATATGTTGCTGTCATTTTTGATGGAGTCATCTGTCAAGTTATTTGCTTATGTTTTTATCATAAGAATAATTGTGTCTTTACCTGCGATGTCAGGTTGATTAGGGGTTGTCTTCCCTTGTTTATTCATTCATTGTGTTTGACCTTTAGGGTCAAAGGTAGACAGTTCTGGCGTATGCCCATAGGCAGGGTTTTTTAAGCGGGAGTTGAGTTAGACTTCCGGCAAGCCGTGAAGTGTCCTGGGTTTTCTGAAGGGACCAAGGGTCCATTGTGTTTTTCGGGGAGAATCTTCGAAGTGACTGCGATGGCAGTTTTCCCCAGTGAGATTCGGTTACAGGTAATACCGACTTTTTCCATTACTATGCTTTCGGTGGCAGAACATGTTAGAAGATTGCCTAGTCTGTGAACTGCAGCTCACCGATCCTCCATTTCAGAACTTATATTTTGTGCTCGAGGTAGCCATCCAAGACTATTAGTCTTTATATTGTCCAGAAATCCAGTGACGAAGATATATTGTGGGAACCGCAGATTGGCGGTATTTATGTCTACAATAAGCATTACTGCAGGGTTGATGGTAACCTGCTTATCAGAAGTACACAGCTGACGTCAGAACGAGGACTGTGTTTTCGGCTAATGTACTACAGCCTAATACAGTGCAATTGGCGGGGAATGCCAAGTTGCACCTATGTGTCAAAGTGATTAAGGTATCTGACGCGTTTAGTCAGTGATACCAGGGCGACGCCACGAACTGTCATTATTGAAGAACATTGTATTGACCATGCACGAATATTCAAATGTTTACCAGCTTATTGAATGCCTAATGTATACCTATCGATTTCCGGTCAGCATGACCTTGTTACACTGACTGTTCCTGTTGATACCATGTGTGTTCTCGTCAATAAATGTTTTGAAACGTGCCTGCAGTGTCCAAGCATCCTTGACTACTGCATGTGAGTGTATGGGTTGCAGGGTCTACATATATACGAGCCTAAACACATTCGCGCCTTCATTCGCACCCACACTCAGTTCATCATACGCTCGCACTACACACCTAACAACATGTATACTGTCTTGGGCCAGTGATCACCTCAACAAGAGAAAAAGACAGTTACAGTTGTCCTCCCAGCAGACTCTGGGTTGTCCTGGGGGTCTGGATCCCTGTCTCTTTGTTTCCCATGCTTGTCGTGGTAGCCGATCTTCTCCCATTCTGCAGACGTGGCCAAACCATTTTAGTTGGGACTGTTCTACTTGGGTCTGCAGGGGGTGGCATTTTAGGCCTTGATGTATCGTCTGGTTGCGGACCATGTCTCTTCTTGTTACTTCAACCACCTTCCTCAGATACCTCATTTCTGAGGTTTGGATCTGGCTTTTATGGGTTGTAGTCATTGCCCATGACTCGCATCCATATGTCAAGACTGGGACATAGGTGGAGAGGTATACAGCCATCTTTGTTTTCTTACCAACCTCTCTCTTGCTGAGGAATTCTCAATTTATGACCTGAAAAAGTCTCCCAGCTGCTGCTTTTCGAGTGGCCAACTCTTCTTTGATGCCTCCCTTTCGGTCTGTAATAGCTCTGAGATATTTAAAGAGGTTGACCTGCTCCAGGACCTGTTCTCCCAGCTTAATCTGATGTCTTCTCTCTTCTCGTGATATCACCATGGATTTTGTTTTAGAGCTGCTTATGACCATCCCTCTCTTCTCCAGCTCTTCCTTCCAGACTTGCAGGTTGGATTGGAGATGTCCCTCTGATTTAGCAATCAGGGCAACATCATCAGCAAATGCCAGCTCTGAAATACATGTCTCATCTTCTAGTACCCCACTTAATACTTTCTTGTTCTCTCCTTACATGACTTGATAACATCGTCCATGAGGAGTATGAAAAGATAAGGTGACAGAATATCACCTTGACTTACACCAGTGGTGGTCCTGAACTCTTCTGACTTATGGTTTGCTGTCCTCACATAATTTCTGCAAGACTTGTAGAAGCTCTGTATAGCATGAATCAGAGGTATTGGAATGTTCTTCCTTGCCAAACAGTCCCAAAGTTTGCTCCAGGGGACCCTGTCAAATGCCTTTTCCAGATCTATGAAACAAAGATGGATCTCACTCTTATACTCAAGGGCCTTTTCACTCAGCTGTCTGAGTGTGAAGATTAGGTCTTGAGTACTTCGGTTTGCTCAGAATCCGCACTGGATCTCATCCAATTGTGGCTCAGCTAGGCTATGGAGTCTCTGCTCTAGAGTAGATTTTACCAGGGACACTGAGAAGGAATATGCCTCTATGGTTTGCACATTGTCGATTGTCACCCTTTTTGAAAATTGGTGTTATGATGGCAATCTCCCAGTCCTTTGGTATGGTCTTGTTGCACCACGCTGCCTGTAGGACCCTTAAGAGTAATAGGTCACCTGATGCTCCCATGTACTTAACCATTTCTGGTGTTATACCATCATGCCCTGCTGCTTTGCCCATCTTGATTTTCTCCAGTGCTGCCTTCAGTTCTTCCATCTTTATGTCATCTTCACCATCATTGGTTTCCTCTTCTGTGCTAGTGGTTATCATTTCTGATGCTTGACCTTGCTCACCATCAAGGAGTTCTGAGAAATATTCTTTCCATCTTTCCATTACTTCCTTCGGGGCAGTAAGCAATTTGCCTTGCTTGTCCTTTATAAATTTGAGAGGGCATTGTTTTTCCTTCCTCATGTTCTTTAGGGTCTTATAGAACAATTTCTGGTTTTCTTGTGCATCTTTTTCTAGCTTTTCTCCAAATTCTTCCCAGGACTTCTGTTTTGCTGCTAGCACCTTGTTCTTTGCTTCTGTTCTGAGTGTCACATATTCTCTATATTTCTCTATTTGTCCTGCTGTGTTTTTAGCTTCTAAGTATTGTTTCCATGCCATTTTCTTCTCTCTTATTTTCTCTTTGACTTCCTCTGTCCAACATCTTTTCTGATCTGACATATTCCACATATATCTTTTCTGATCTGACATATTCCACATACATCTTTTCTGATCTGACATATTCCACATGTATCTTTTCTGATCTGACATATTCCACATATATCTTTTCTGATCTGACATATTCCACATATATCTTTTCTGATCTGACATATTCCACATACAGGGTGTCATGACGTAATTTCTAAAATATTTTTCAAATTCACTACACAGGGACTTTATAAACACCCTGTATATCTTTTCTGATCTGACATATTCCACATACATCTTTTCTGATCTGACATATTCCACATACATATTTTCTGATCTGACATATTCCACATATATCTTTTCTGATCTGACATATTCCACATATATTTCTCTGATCTGACATATTCCACATATATCTTTTCTGATCTGACATATTCCACATACATCTTTTCTGATCTGACATATTCCACATATATCTTTTCTGATCTGACATATTCCACATATATCTTTTCTGATCTGACATATTCCACATATATCTTTTCTGATCTGACATATTCAACATATATCTTTTCTGATCTGACATATTCCACATATATTTCTCTGATCTGACATATTCCACATATATCTTTTCTGATCTGACATATTCCACATACATCTTTTCTGATCTGACATATTCCACATATATCTTTTCTGATCTGACATATTCCACATATATCTTTTCTGATCTGACATATTCCACATATATCTTTTCTGATCTGACATATTCAACATATATCTTTTCTGATCTGACATATTCCACATAAAATGTTCTTCAGGTTCATATTGAATGCCTGTCTTTGCCTTCTGTCTTTGAAACTGTTGTGTTGTGTGGGTCAATATAAAAGTTCTGTTGAAATCACCCACCACAACAAGATTGTCTTTGTCATTTATTATGTTCTCTCTTCCTCACTACAGGTGTCAATGCAGGAAGCATAGACCTGTATCAATGTTGT
Source organism: Oreohelix idahoensis (assembly GCA_024509875.1). Lineage (NCBI taxonomy): Eukaryota > Metazoa > Mollusca > Gastropoda > Stylommatophora > Oreohelicidae > Oreohelix > Oreohelix idahoensis. The sequence continues at coordinate 3,171 of JAMPIV010022420.1, read as the reverse complement.
TGTTTTTCCTTGTTCTGCTAATTGTATATGTATTAATCTCTCATATATTATGTTCACGTGATAGACTTTGTTTTCTCAGGATGTACTAAAAATTCAACTCGTATGCTTCACTCTTTCTTCTTTATCTACTCCACACTAGTACATAATTATCAAGGATAATGTCCCTTTTTTCTTAGGTCTGAAAGACCTAGTACCTGGTAATGCTATCATTTTTATTTCATGAAGCTTAGTTCTGGTTCCTTGTTACCCGCCAATATTCAATGTCCCCGTTTTGTCGAATTCCTGCTTCGTAATCCTTTAATATTTCTGGTCCTAATTCCATTGAAATCTGTCTATTTATGCCCATGTTTAATCTTCTTAGCAACAGAATAATTAGTGCTGGCTTGCCAGGTCTGTCACAGCAGTGCCATAGCCCAACTGGCCAATGTCTTTTCAGGGTGACTTCAGCCCGGCCTTCATGAGGATAACCCACACCATACTTCACCTAGGCCCAGCAATCCACTACTTCATCCTGTTTCCACCTCCTACAACATGGACTTGGACTTTAGGAAACTGAGTACACCATCCAGTAAATGAATACAGCACAACAAAAATTAAGGAGCAAGAAACCTCCAGGACCAGACAAGATTACTAATGAAATAATACTCAACCTAGACCAAGTTGCAAAGTACTCCTAAACTTTACTGACAAAAGATGGAAATAAGAAAGCACTTTCTAAAGCATGATTGACAGCAAATATCGAGCCAGTTCTAAAGAAGAAAAAAATGCTAACTGAAGAACCAGGGAGCTATAGACCAGTCTCATTGACATCAGCAACTGGGAAACTGACTGAGAACATGGTGACATACAGGCTCTATTTGTGGCTGAAAACCAATCAAGTCATCCTTTTATTAATATAATTGTGCGTCTATGTTTTGATTGTCAATGCGGACTAATGATAACAAACACGGGAATTGATTCATGAGGTTCATAGTAGCATCACTATTATCTGTCTCATACATGCCACACGCTATGGTTTACCCATAATCTGTACAGGGTGTTTGCGTTTTCAGATGTGTACGGCCTGTAAAAACGTCTGTACGGGTTTTTTTCGCCTTATTATTAAACATACATATAAATCGATCGTCTTGTGCCACTAACGTAGCCGTAATTTTCGTCATTTTTAATGTTATTTGCAAGAGAGTTAGCTTAAGTTTCCGATCTTTATCTAGTAATGGGAGTATCCGCGTTTATTTTCTGTGAATTTTTTAAATTGCAATCAATCGGCATCGAACACGCGGCCATTTTCGCTCTAATTTTAATGGATTCTGACTCCGATGCGATGACAAGGAGATCTTTGTCTTTATTAGCGCTAATATTGGTTCTCAGAATATGGGTGATGGCAGAGATGGAAACGAAAGTAGAATGTCATTGCTAGTATGTATAATTTTAGGGGTTAGGATTAGGTTTATCGGAAAGGTTTAGGGTTACGGCCGAATGTCACTGCTGATGAGGGCGTTTGTTGCTTTGCTACTGATGATGGGTGTAACGAAAAGATAATTTGATTTGATTTGTATTGGTCAAATGACTTTCATTGAGATGCAAAGGAAAAGGATTCTTCGTTTGTTAGTTTTTTTTTTTTTAATTTAAAAAAAAATTTTTTAATTTAAAAAAAAAATGTGTTTAAATTTTTTATCGTTTTTTTCATCTTTCCATACCTCTCTTCCTATTACATCTAACATGTACACAAACAAATTTTATATCATCAGAGTCATCATTCATTTATTTCTATACAGTCCAAAAATTAGAGCAATTGACCAAAAAACTATAGAATTTACAAGTCATCCACTATAAAAAAAAGGGGGTGTTGTGAAAAAGAATGCTGCTGCAGGGCACATTTTCGGGAAAACAATGCAGCGTGCTAAAGGATAAGGTCCTATCAAACACAGGATTTCCTGGTCTGTTAGTGATAATTAAGCGCAGAAATAGACTAAATGATGACACGATCACATCATTTTTACAGTGCAAAATAAACTCAGACAAATATTGTTTGAGTTTTAAAATAAAAGAAGACCTGTTTTAAAAGGCAAAGTCCCCATGCCTCTATGATGCAGCTGTAATTGAAATTTTTTTTACACGAATTAACTCTTTTGATATGTTTTTTCTGTCTTTTTTTTTTTTTGTACAGGTTTTGCTGGTCTTTGTACAGGGTTTTTGAATTTTTTGTACAGGTTTTTCATCTCCGAGGTGTGGCATGTATGCTGTCTACGGTGCTCCAAGTGATGTGTTCATCTTACAGATTTTTCACTAAGAATACAACCTGACAATCTCAGAAATGAATAACACATTAAACAATAAAAAAAGACAGATCTGACCTACATGATAACCATTCCATTACCTTGATATTCCCCCAATCCAGGTTGTTCTATCTTTTTTATTATTGGTGTTTTTATATCCATGATGCCAATTAGTTGATCACGAGTGTCAAGGTCGCCAGTGTAGTTGTGACCATCATAAGTCTGGCAGGAAAAAATAAATGATCATTTAGTGACCTTGAAAACTAGTACACATATTTACTAAGCTGGATATAAGCAGTGACCGATGCACGTGCATGCACACACACAAACACATCTTTTAGGAAAGATGTATTTGTTGTTTCTATTGTTTAACAACTGCTGCTTAGCTCGTCATTCTTTCATAGCCAATACCAAGCCGAATAATCCTAGGCATTATCTGCATTGTAGATCTAGGCTTCTCTTGTGGCTTTCATGTAATTCTGAAACTTGTTATGAGTCCCATTTTTTTCCTGGTATATTTTTAAATTTTGGAAATGGAAGGAGATTGAACTAGCATCAGATGATCATTTGTCTCTGCTGCACACAAACCTGGGTAAGAAAGACTCGCTAGTCCAGAAAGACAGCTTTCCTAGGAAAGGCAACTTTGATGACTGCTCAGGGTAGATGAAGCTCATAACCTTTGGATGGCAGTTCATCTCAAGCACTCAATACCCTTTAGCTCCCCAAGGAGATTAGGCCTTCAACAAACACATGCCAAGTCTTCCTGTCCTGTGCCATCCGCTCAAGATCTTTCCATGTTTTCCTCATCATTTTCACCTCTGTTTCCAGTTCTCTTCTCCATGTGTTTTTTTGGTCTACTCTGCCTTTCTTTCATTGTGGATTCCAGAACAAGGAC